>OZ008368.1:296542749-296822750 GCA_963931995.1 Phaonia tiefii
TGAAATGAAATGAAATGAAATGAAATGAAATGAAATGAAATGATAATGAAATGAAATGAAATGAAATGAAATGAAATGAAATGAAATGAAATGAAATGAATGAAATGAAATGAAATGAAATGAAATGAAATGAAATGAAATGAAATGAAATGAAATGAAATGAAATGAAATGAAATGAAATGAAATGAAATGAAATGAAATGAAATGAAATGAAATGAAATGAAATGAAATGAAATGAAATGAAAAATGAAATGAAATGAAATGAAATGAATGAAATGAAATGAAATGAAATGAAATGAAATGAAATGAAATGAAATGAAATGAAATGAAATGAAATGAAATGAAATGAAATGAAATGAAATGAAATGAAATGAAATGAAATGAAATGAAATGAAATGAAATGAAATGAAATGAAATGAAATGAAATGAAATGAAATGAAATGAAATGAAATGAAATGAAATGAAATGAAATGAAATGAAATGAAATGAAATGAAATGAAATGAAATGAAATGAAATGAAATGAAATGAAATGAAATGAAATGAAATGAAATGAAATGAAATGAAATGAAATGAAATGAAATGAAATGAAATGAAATGAAATGAAATGAAATGAAATGAAATGAAATGAAATGAAATGAAATGAAATGAAATGAAATGAAATGAAATGAAATGAAATGAAATGAAATGAAACGAAATTAAATTAAATTAAATTAAATTAAATTAAATTAAATTAATAATTAAATTAAATTAAATTAAATTAAATTAAATTAAATTAAATTAAATTAAATTAAATTAAATTAAATTAAATTAAATATTAAATTAAATTAAATTAAATTAAATTAAATTAAAAATTAAATTAAATTAAATTAAATTAAATTAAATTAAATTAAATTAAATTAAATTAAATTAAATTAAATTAAATTAAATTAAATTAAATTAAATTAAATTAAATTAAATTAAATTAAATTAAATTAAATTAAATTAAATTAAATTAAATTAATTAAATTAAATTAAATTAAATTAAATTAAATTAAATTAAATTAAATTAAATTAAATTAAATTAAATTAAATTAAATTAAATTAAATTAAATTAAATTAAATTAAATTAAATTAAATTAAATTAAATTAAATTAAATTAAATTAAATTAAATTAAATTAAATTAAATTAAATTAAATTAAATTAAATTAAATTAAATTAAATTAAATTAAATTAAATTAAATTAAATTAAATTAAATTAAATTAAATTAAATTAAATTAAATTAAATTAAATTAAATTAAATTAAATTAAATTAAATTAAATTAAATTAAATTAAATTAAATTAAATTAAATTAAATTAAATTAAATTAAATTAAATTAAATTAAATTAAATTAAATTGAATTGAATTGAATTGAATTGAATTGAATTGAATTGAATTGAATTGAATTGAATTGAATTGAATTGAATTGAATTGAATTGAATTGAATTGAATTGAATTGAATTGAATTGAATTGAATTGAATTGAATTGAATTGAATTGAATTGAATTGAATTGAATTGAATTGAATTGAATTGAATTGAATTGAATTGAATTGAATTGAATTGAATTGAATTGAATTGAATTGAATTGAATTGAATTGAATTGAATGAATTGAATTGAATTGAATTGAATTGAATTGGAATTGAATTGAATTGAATTGAATTGAATTGAATTGATTTGAATTGAATTGAATTGAATTGAATTTGAATTGAATTGAATTAAATTGAATTGAATTGAATTGAATTGAATTGAATTGAATTGAATTGATTGAATGAATTGAATTGAATTGAATTGAAATGAATTGAATTGAATTGAATTGAATTGAATTGAATTGAATTGAATTGAATTGAATTGAATTGAATTGAATTGAATTGAATTGAATTGAATTGAATTGAATTGAATTGAATTGAATTGAATTGAATTGAATTGAATTGAATTGAATTGAATTGAATTGAATTGAATTGAATTGAATTGAATTGAATTGAATGAATTGAATTGAATTGAATTGAATTGAATTGAATTGAATTGAATTGAATTGAATTGAATTGAATTGAATTGAATTGAATTGAATTGAATTGAATTGAATTGAATTGAATTGAATTGAATTGAATTGAATTGAATTGAATTGAATTGAATTGAATATAATATAAATTAAAATAAAATAAACTAAAAAAAAATAAAATTAAAATTAAATGAAATAAAATCAAATGAAATAAAATTAAATGATATGAAATGAAATAGAATGAAATGAAATAAAATGATAGAGATGAAATGAAATGAAAATAAAATAAATGAAGAGAAATAAAATGAAATGAAATAAAATGATATGAAATGAATTAAAATTAATTGAAATGAAATGGAATGGAATGAAATGAATTAAAGTGAATTGAACTGAAATGAAATGAAAGGAAATGAATTGAAATGAAACGAAATGAAATGAAATGAAATGAAATAAAATTAAATGATATGAAATGAAATAGAATGAAATGAAGTGGAATGAAATAAAATGAAAGAGATGAAATGCAATGAAAATAAAATAAATGAAGTGAAATAAATTGAAATGACATAAAACGATATGAAATTGAATAAAATGAATTGAAATGAAGTCGAATGGAATGGTATGAAATGAAATTAAATGAAATAAAATGAATTTAAATGAAATGAAATGGAATGAATTGAAATTAAATGAAATGAAATGAAATGGAACGGAATTGAATTGATTTGAAATGGAATAAAAGTGAAATGAAATGAAGTGAATTGCAATGAAAATAAATGATATGAGAAAAAGAAATGAAATGACACGAAATAACATGAAATGAAATGAAATGGAACTGAATTGAATGAAATGGAATGAACTAAAATGAAATTAAATCAAATGAAATGGAGTGGAATGAACTGAAATGAAATGGAACTTAATGCAATGCAACGAAATTTAACGAAATGAAAATAAACTGAAATAAAATAAATTGAATTAAAATGCAACGAAATAACAAAATAAAATGAAAATGGAATAGAATTTAATGGAATGAATAAAATGAAATGAAATGAAATGAAATTAATAGAACTGAAATGGAATGGAATGAAACAGAACGGAACGAAATGATTTGAAATGAAATTAATTGAAATGAGGTGAAATGGAATGGAATGGATTTAAACGAAACGAAATTAAATTAATTGAAATGAAATAAAATGCGATGAAATCAAATGAAATCAATTGAAATATAATGAAATAAAATGCAACGAAATGAAATTACTTGAAATCAAATGAAATGACAAAAAATGAATTGAAATAAAATTAAATGCAAGAAATGAAGCGAAATTAAATCAAATCAAATAAAATAAAATGAAATGACAGGAAATGAAATTAAATAATATGGAATGAAATGAAATGAAACGAAATGAAGTGAAATAATCAGTTTGATATTATATTCGTGGCTAAATACACGACAATACAATGCATGTGGCCATCGGTGGAGCATTGGTTAGTGTGCGTGGCTCATGTAAATACATGATAACGTGGGTTCGATCCCTGCTCAGACTTTTATTTCGACGCCGGTTACCTCGCGTAGTGACGCCGACACTATCGAGTAATTAGCCATGAAAAAGCTTCTCAAAATACCGTCCGGAACCAGCGTAAAACTGTAGGTCCCAATCAGCGAGTGTGATACTAGAAAGCGCAAAGCTCACTGGTTGTGAGAAGCTCTCCTCAATCCTCTCATATGATATTTTTTATTTCATCTCATGATAAGAAGGATTACATATTTTCGCAGGATGGGATTGGGTTCACACTTTCAATCGGAAAGAAATCTAGAACATAAGACGAGCGCTCTAACAATTGCCCTTAGGTGGGCACAGCACTTAGAACAAAAGAAATTTAGATCGTCACTAAAAATTTTAACTGTTCGTCTAATAAAATTATAAGTGGACACTGGTAAACTGATGAGCAATAAAACGCCTTCGCCGAATACACCGGAAAGAGTATCATACTGTAATATGTGAAACGAGAAATATATATGTATTTTAGTCTCCAATCAGATTCTGCATGTTAGTGAGTTTTGCTATTAGTGAGTTTCGTGATAAAATTTCAGGAGATGTTTTAATATTTGACAAAATATTCCAATTTCAGGATTGCTGCCAATAGCAATTAATGCAAAAAAGGCAAATAAAGGAGTAATTTGACCAAGGGGAAATGGAGTAGAGGCTTCATGGAGAGAGAGAACAATAAGAGATTCTCAAATTTAAATGGAGAGATTCTCAAATTTAAAGCGAAAGCTCCTCTCAGTTATAAACTATCTGCCGAGGATATACTGTTTTATACCGATTCCAAGCTGAAATGTTAACAATGGTATTTATAAGCCACATGACGGCCAGCACTCCAGAATTTAATAGAGAAATTACTGGTACACTGAGTCAAACTTTTTGTTGCCACTGTACCCAAGGAGACAGCGATGAGGAGTGAGTAGTACCTGTAAGCTGACAATTTTTAGTATGTTTGTTTGTTTGTTGAAAAGACAACAACGACAACGTCGTAAAAATCAACAACGTTTGCGATAAAGAAGCTCAAGAACGAACCTAAGAACACTAAGTCAGACTGACCGACGAACGGAAAGACATACATACACACAAACGGACACAACAGAACCTTATTTCGATGCGCTAAGGAGAAGAACAGCAAGGCAACAAAAATCCCAGTAGCAGCAAACAAATATTTTCCTTTTAAACATTACTTACAACAACACCAGCAGCAACAACGACAACAGCAACACTAAGGGTTAGCTTTGACACAATGAGAAGGAGAGAGATAGAGGACGAGAGAATGTGCTTGGTAATAACGCGAGAGGGAGGATGAGTGAGGGTATGCGTGAAATTCCAATCGGAAATGTAAGTTGTATCTGTGTTGTTGGTGATGTTGCACATAGTCCTGGGTGAAGGAAGCCAGGAACAGAGATACTTGGACCAACAACATTCGACGAAAGAAACAAAAAAAAAGAAACAAAATCGTAAAAAACAAATCGTATTGAAGATTTAAAATAAATTTAACATCAACCATTCGCATGTAGCGTGCGAGTGTACTCCACCATGCGGCGTATGGCATTCATTGTATGCGATGTAGGACAGTGGTTTGGATGCTATAAAAAATGTTTTCTGCAAATAAGAGTTAAGTTGTTTAGCGTACAGTAGAAGTAGATTATGCAGAGCGTACGAATTGAGAAATTTGCTGAAATTTTGACATGTGAATTCTAGACATGCGTGGTAACTAGATAAACTAATTTATACCGATATTAACTAGTTTTAAAGCTGATGAAATTCTACTAAAAATTATCTGAAAATTATGAAGTTTATAGTAGACGCTGATATTCTCCGACAAAAAACTCCGGTTCCAGATTGTCTACCAGAACCTGTTTGGAATGTAAAGGGTGTTTTTGTTTTTTGCTTAGATATAACTTACGAATGGGTTAGCTGTCAAACGAACTGTCATACTGTCCTCCCATTTTGATATTTTTGATCAGTATACTGTGGCAAATGATCATGAATAGATACACACTTGAACAACGCTACCAAATTATCCGAATTTACTTTGAAAATCAGTAATCGATTCGAGCAACTTTATTTTGTATTTTTTATTGCGTATATAATCCTCCATCTGAGCAAGTCATACTTCGAACTGTGGTTAGATTTCATACCACATACTTTCAAATGATGCAGTAATACCAACACGTCCAAGGAATGTTCGTACTAATGAGAATATCGCCGCTGTAAACGAAAGTGTGGGAGAAGATCCAAATTTATCGCTACGTCGCACTGTGTCACGAGGCTGGCCAACAAAAATGGTTAAAGTCAATGTTAGAATTTGAACGTTTTTTTTTATATTATTTTTTAACACTCTGGTTAGATAATATCTAAAATATCTTCTTAAAATGATTACAAATTTTAAAGTTATAGTGGTTCAAAGTCAAGGTTTGTGTTCAGCATACGAAATTTATGGGAATATCCCAAATTTCATGTTCATTTATAATACTAAGAATTTAAGTATTTGAATGTAACGGCTACCAAAATGTGTTACAGGGTTGTAAGTGATGCTTCTAGTTATAATTACAACACTGTTTTTATTTACAAATATTGATCATATGTTAGATACCGTTCGAAAATAGATAGTAGTGAAGCATTGTCAAGACTTTTCAGCAACCGTGAACTTTCGTAGAGAATTTAAAAGAAAGTAGATATAACACTTTTCCTGTTTTTTTTTTTTGTATTTTGTAGCTACAAGTATGTATTTTAATATATTTAAAGTTCAGCTGCCCGATATTGCCCGAATTCTTTTTGTGATTGTTTTTTAGTGTCGACCTCGTTGCGGATTCGTAGTATTTTTCAACTGTGGCTAGAGATAAAGGAAAACAGACCCTGCGATGTTATGCGTCATGTTAAGGATTTTCTAGAAAATCATTTTGAACGAGTATTATTAGAAAGGGAACAACAGAAAATATGGCTTACTCTTTTAAAATTTTCTAACAATTGGTCTAAATATCATCGCATGAGAGATAGATTTGAAACTGAGTTGAGTGACTGGCTAGATAGCGATTTATTTGGTGAATTCATTTGTAATGTAAGTTTCCGTATAAAGTTCTGGTTTTGCAATAAAACTAAATTGTGTTATACTATATTAGGAAGCAAATACAAGTGGTAGAGGCCGACCGACTGTTTCTTATGAGGAGGGTTCAATGAGAACAAAAAGGAGGCGAGTGGAAGAACTTCTCGCTTCTACTTCATCTGAAGCTTTTAAAAAAGCCGCAGAAAGGGTAACAGGTTCAAATACTGATAAGAAAATTTGTGTTGAAAGTGCTCTAGCATTATACATTGATATGGATTTAACTATGAGGGAGTACAATATGATGAGAAAATTAGTAAATTCTGTTCACGAAAATTGCTTTCCGTCATACTATATCATTGCAGATGCTAAAAAAAAGATTTTGCCTGATGACATACAAGTAACAAAAACTTCTGCAGAGGTCCCCTTCCAAAAGATTTTAGACAAAACTATAAGAAGCATTTTAGATGTTCATGATATTGATACCGAAAATGATATAGTTCTGGAATGCAAGTGGGGATTTGACGGCAGTAGTGGTCATAGTGTATACAAACAAAAATTTGAAAATGAGGAAGGTAGTGATGAATTTATGTTTGTTACTTCTTTCGTTCCTTTACGCTTGTTGGATTGGGCAGATGATCAAGTAGTTTGGGAAAATGATAAACATTCGTCTTGGAGGTTATGTAGACTACTTAAAATTTTTTTTACAAAGGAGAATCCAAATGTAATACAATCAGTAAGCGATAGCTTAAATTCAGAAATTGAAGGTCTAGATACATATAATTACATTCCAAAAAACAAAAAACTTAATGTTCATTATAAAATGCAATTGACGATGATAGATGGTGCAGTTTTAAATGTATTAAGTGGAAACAGTAGTAGTTCAACTTGTGCTTTATGTCGAGCTAAGCCATTTGAAATGAACAGCTTATCGATTTTCGAAAGGCCTGTGAATGAGCAGTGCTGTCAGTATGGATTGTCGACATTATATGCATGGATCAAATGTTTTGAATGCATTTTGCATATTTCTTACAAACAGCATATAAAGAAATGGAAAGTGGTAAGAAAAGAAAATAAAGATCAGGTTGCTGAGCAAAAGAGAAATATTCAAGCAAAATTTAAGTCTGAAATGGGTCTTATAGTTGATAAGGTTAAAACGGGGTATGGCACAACAAATGATGGCAATACTGTGCAAGGCGCTTCTTTTCTAATGTGGAACTTTCAGCTCAGATTACTAATGTTGATGTAAGGTTAATAAAAATTTTTTCCATTATTTTAAGAACACTTTCAAGTGGTCATTATATTAATATATCAAGTTTTGAAAATCTTTTAAAAGATACTGGACTTTTATATTTCGAATTATATTCTTGGTACTATATGCCTTCAACTGTGAATAAAATTTTAGACTTTATTAAATATTCTACAATTCCCATTGGTATGTTATCAGAAGAAGCAATAGAATCAAGTCATAAAATTATAAGAAATGCAAGATTAAGACATACGAGAAAAATAAGTAGGAGTGCCTCCATGAGAGACCTCATAAATTATCTTATTCTGCAGTCAGAGCCATCAATTTCGATACTTAGTCAGAAAATACTTTTAAGAAAAAGTGATTTAAATGTTCTGAAAGAGTATTTAGTTGAAAAAAAAGGATTTAACGACATAAAAACAGCTAATGAATCATTGGTAGAATCTGAAAGTGATTACAGTGATAATTGTTAATATATGTACTTTGATTGCCTGTAATACTTATACATATATATTTTATGTATGCATGTTAAATATGTTATGTTAAATAAATAAAATTTGTATTTGTAAATTTATTGTTTACTGAGCGGCAAGGATTTACGTACTAAATTAATTTTTGTAAAATTTTGCTCTTATCTAAACGATAATTTCTAAATAATGACGATTTTTAAATTTAGGTTGTATGGGAGGTGGGCGTGGCGCTTGTCCGATTGTAAATTGTAAATATGTTACAATATTACTAAATATATTCACATGCAAAATTTCAATCTTATCGGATTGCTAATTTCCAAATTATTACAATTTTTAAATTTAGGTTGTGTGGGTGGTGGGCGTGTCCTTTGAGATAATTTCATAAAATTTAACAAAGTTATCAGGAATATATCAGAGACCAATCGAGCTAAGTTTGGTTCAATTCTAGAAACAACTTTGGAAAATATAAGCTTTTTTCATTTCATGATATATGGGAGGTGGGCGTGTCCTTGTGCCGATTTTCTCTAAACTTCGTTTTTTTTTCTTTCCTACTTATAAAAGCAATGTGTACTAATTTTCATTCTTTTATGAAAACTCCTTCTATTTTTGGCCACCGTTTATATGAAAACACGACACCGTGCGTCATCGGTCGCAGGAATTGGTGTTCTGCTTATCCACTACGTGGAAAATTTTGCACAAAGATCGCGGCCTACACACGCATAAAATCCAGCTGTTGCAGGAATTAAAGCCACGAGTCCATAATATGCGTCATTCTTTAGCCGATTGGACTCTAGAGCAGTTGGAAACTGAGCCGTTGTTTTATCGAAAAATTGTGTTCAGCGATGGGGTCCATTTTTGGCTTTCGGGTTTGTTTATAAATAAAATTACAAAATATTGAGTGAGACCAATCCACACCAGACTCTACAGACTCCATTACATCCAGAAAATGCACCGTTTGGTGCTGGTGACATTATCGGACCCTATTTTTTCAATGCTGAAGCCAGAGCTCGCGTTGTGGTTATTGGAGATCGTTCCCGCACCATGATCAATAATTTTTCGTTTGAAAATATGGATGACATTTTTCAGGGCGAGATGTGTTTTCAACAAAATGGCGCTACGTGACATATGGCGACCGCAACCATCGATTAATTGAAATCAAAGTTTGGCGATAAGTCGATTTCGAGAAATGGTCGTGTTAATTGGCGTCCAAGGCCGTGCGATTTGACACCTTTCGATTATTTGCTGTGGGGCAACCTGAAGCCACTGGCTTATGCTGATAACCGTACAACTCCGGAGGGTTAACACGTTGAGCTTTTCGCTGCACACAATCACCTAGTGCAAATGGTAAATGCCCCAACTCCATTCCGTGCGTTGAAGGGCAATTTTCAAACACTTTTGACCTTTTTCTAACTTCACACCCTGACAAGTATGAAGTTAACATCCTTGCACCTCTTGGTAATTCGGATCACTGCCTTGTTTTTGCCTCCTTTTCATACTCTGATCTTCACGTCGCTTCAACGCCGGCCATGAAACGTTCCATATTCATGTACGAAAAAGCTCGTTGGGATGAGCTCAACGAATTTTATAGGAAGTGCAACTGGAAACTATGTTTTCTAGATGATGATGTCAATGCTGCGGCAGAAATGGTAGAAAACATTATTTTACCGGGAATGAAGATATTGATTCCATCAAAGAAAATTTAGATTAAACCTTCTGATAAATGTTGGCTTAACCAGGCATGCAAAGAAGCTGTCAGATCCAAAGAGGAAGCTTTCAGTAATTGGAAATTGAATAAAAATCCAACTACTGATATGCTGCGCAAGTTAGCTAGATCAAATTGTGCCAAGGTACTAAGACGCGCAGAACTCCTGCATGAACAGCATCTTTGCGCCAAAGTTCTTTCTTCTCCCAGGGGAAGTATGAGCTACTTTTGGTCATTTGTCAAGAGAATTAAGAACAATAGTAGTTCTTCATCTATCCCAACCCTAATTAAAAATTACATAATTTACATTTTACATAACCCGGTTGATAAATCTAACCTTTTTGCCGAAATATTTGCAGAAAACTCCTCCCTGACGATTAGCTCTCAACCACTCCCCGTCATCGCAAATATATCTTGCTCCATGCCTGAGATATTTTTTTGGTACGCGAGGAGTTAAAAAGATCCTTAAGGAGCTCAACGTAGGAAAGTCTCCGGGTCCGGATGGAATACCGGCACTAGTTTTGAGCAAGTGTTCTTCGACGCTTGCTCGTCCACTGCGCAACCTTTTCAGCCTGTCATACCCTACTGGTATTTTCCCTACTCTTTGGAAAGTTGCAAATGTCCAGCCGATCCCCAAAAAAAGAGAGGCTACTAATTCCGATAACTACCGGCCAACTGCGATATGTTCTACGCTCTCAAAGGTGATGGAGATCATGATAAATTACCATTTGGTGAGTTGCCTGGAAGTTACTTAGTGATCGTTAGTATGGGTTTCACAGAAACCGTTCAACTGGCAACCTGATGGCGTTCCTCACGGAACAGTGGAATCGGTCCGTGCATAGACTGGGTGAGAGCAAAATAATGGCCTTAGATATTTCTAAAGCATCTCATAGAGTTTGGCACCAGGCACTCATATCAAAGGTTAATGCTTTTGGTTTAGCTAGAAACTTCTCTCGATTTATTTCGAGTTTTATCAGAGACCGTTCCATACGAGTTGTAATAGATGGTATCTCTTCCGATGAGTATACAATTAATGCTGGAGTACCTCAAGGCTCTGTGCTTTCTCCCTCTCTTTTTCTTATTTTCATCAACGACCTTCTGGATCGGACCACAAATCCCATCTACTCCTTCGCTGCTGATAGTAATTTATGTCACTCATATTCGTTCGATCGTTGACCCAATCTTTCCGTAGTGGGACAGGGAAAATCAAGTCGAATTTAATGCACGCAAAACACAGTGTTGCAGAATATCGCACAAGCACACAGTTGACTCGACCCTGCCAATGATTTCAATGGGTGGTTTAGATGTTGGTGAATCGGAAGCTGTTGATGTTCTGGGCATGAAGATTCAATGTGACATTCGTTGGAAGAAGCACATTTTCAACGTGTCGTTAGAAGCATTCTAGTGCCTGGGCTGTTTAAGGCGGTGTAAAATATTTTTCACCCCAATATCTACACCACATATATTCGGCCAAAAATGGAATTCAACTCTCATATTTGGGCTGGGGCTCCAGCGTCCACCTTGGAGCTTCTAGACCGCGTGCAAAAGAGAGCGTTGAAGCTGATAGACGACAGCAGTGTATCCAGCACTGTTGCCTCCTTGGAGCATCGACGAAATGTTAGCTGTGTCTCGGTATTTTATAGGTATTTCCATGGAAAGTATTCCGCCGAGTTACATGGCCTCATTCCAGAAGTTAGGGTATTTAACCGTACGACGCGGTTTTCAAGTGAAACCCATACCTTTTCTGTTTCCTGGCCGTTGGATCGAACTGCGCATTACAGAAACAATTCGTTCGTCAGCCGAACAGTCCGTGTGTGGAATAAGCTTCCGGCAAGTGTATTCCCCACTTCTTACAACATCAGCAAGTTTAAGTCAAATATTAACAAGTACTTCTCTCTCGTTCCCCCTACTCCTATCCCATTTTCCTAAGTCCAATGCAATGCACTGCATTTATAGGGGACATCCCCTGAGTGTTGGTCATCGCGAAAAAAAACAGCAACAATTGAGGCATTAGAGGCCACAATTGTTCGTGTTTATTCGTGGCATACGGCCGGCAAAGATGGCTATATGTCCGAAATCATTTCAAACGATAATGCCATGTACATATTGATCTTTCGAATAAAATATTTTGTTTTGATTAAAATGAAATTTTTTGTTTTTTTTTAAATTTTAATTTCTAGCGCGCTTAAAAAAACACCCTTTATGTATGTCATCTTACATTCTATAACACTTTTCGACAGTTATTTGTACTCATGCACACGAAGATTAGTTTCGTGGCCCACAAACGAAATTGTACACAGCCTTATAAATTCATATGCAACAAACGATCATTTATGTTTGCGATACACGAAAAACGTGTCACGGCAGTATCACGGGAGCATTAAAGTCCGCTTAGTATCACACATTAGGACATGGGACTATTCTTGGAGGTGGAAAGTTTCTGATAGCCATTCACTTGGGAGTGGCCAGAAATGATTCCTTCATTGGGCAGTCCAAGCAACTCACTACTTCTATGCAGTATGTCCTGGGCAATAGGTTTATCGGAAACCTCCTTTAGCCAGCTAAAGTGAGAAGACGAAATGAATGAGCAGCCTGGGTGGTAATGCGATCAGTGATACGTCTCAGGATTATTACGTGACCCTGTCACTGAAGCTCTTCGAAGTGGTGGATATATTCTTCTGTCCTTTGAAGGCGGATGAGCCAACATCCCTGGCCAACGGCGGATCAAAATTGAAGAAATCAAAATCTAGTTTCGACACACTGAATTCTGGTCAGCGTATGATCTATAATAGGCGGTGGGAACATGATCATCCTGGCAGTAGGTAAAATGCAAACAACGGTGGGCTGGGTTTGACTCCCATCACCGTTATTTGGGCAATGAAAATAATGAACAAAGAAACCCCAACTGTTAACGACCCTCGCAAACGTTATAAGGACCACGATTTAAGGATATGTACCTGGAATGTGCGAACGCTATACATGACGGGTGCCACTTTCCAACTGGCGGATGTTCTCGGAAAATATAAAGCTGACATCACAGCCATCCAGGAAATGCGATGGACAGGATATGATTGCACCAGAAAGAAACACTGCGATATTTACTACAGCTGCCATGAGCGAAAGCACGAATTCGGGTGCGGATTTCTAGCTGGCAATTGACTGTGACACCCAGTTTCAAGGTTCGACCCAGTGAGTGACCGCATAGACACAATTCACATCAAAGCGAAATATTTCAACTGTCGTTAATTTGTGTGCACGCCCCGAAAAAGGATAAAGATAATGAGGTCAAAGAAACATTTTATGAGCGTCTGGAGGAAGTAGACGAACGCTGCCCTGACCACGACATTAAGATTATTCCAGGCGATTTTAATAGCAAATTAGGAAGCGAAATTGACCAACCATCGGTAATCACAGTCCACATGATACCACCTCCAATAATGGAATAAGACTGATAGACTTCGCCGCTGCAAAGAACATGGTAGTTACTAACACACAGCATAATGATATACATAAGGCGACCTGGATATCTCCTGATCAAAGGACGAAGAACCAGATTGATCACTTGGTAATAGATGGCAGGCACTCTTCTCGTGTAATCCATCTACGTGTGATTCGAGGTGCCAATATCGACTCGGATCATTACCTGGTGGCTGCGAAAGTTCGCACAAGACTGAGCAGGGCGAAAAACGTACGAAGCTGAACACGGGTAAAGTTAGAAATTGACAAGCTGCAAATACTGGAGATATCAAAGTCCTATCAACAAAAGCTCACTCTCCTGCTATAGCAGA
The DNA here is from genome assembly GCA_963931995.1 of Phaonia tiefii. Classification (NCBI taxonomy): domain Eukaryota; kingdom Metazoa; phylum Arthropoda; class Insecta; order Diptera; family Muscidae; genus Phaonia; species Phaonia tiefii. Next base: position 296,556,564 of record OZ008368.1, read on the forward strand.
ATACTCCCCCTCCTGAGGACCAAGAAGCGCAGTGGAAGCACATCTTCCATTCTTTGGAAACCGCTGCAAGAAATGAACTTGGCTATCAAAAACCGCAGAAGGTTAAGCCATGGTACGACGAAGAATGTCGCATTGCAACTGATGAAAAAGACACTGCAAGTATGGCAACGGAACGCGTGCTGCGAGTGAGCGGTACAAGAGAATGGTGAATCCCGAAAGTTTTTCCAGAAGGTAAGAAGATCGAATAACGGGCCTAATAATGGCCGTTTGTGCTCAAAATGTGGAGAGACCACTTTTCAGCACTACTCCACTCAGATTCTTTCACTGAAGGTCAGGAGGTAATTAATGATAGTGGAAGTAGATTGTACCCCCCATCCCCCACCAAACCAAAGCGAGATTAAAACTTCAATCTCCCGGCTTAAGAATTTTTAAGGGAAGGTGGCGAAGAACTGCTAGCCCACATGCATCAACTTATATGCGGTATATGGTTGGGAGAATCTATGCCTGACGATTGGAGTCTCAGTGTATTATGTCCTGTATTCAAAAAGGGTGATCCGTGTGTCTGTTCCAACTATCGCGGTATCAGTATTTTATCCATCGCGTATAAGGTCTTGTCGAGCGTATTATGTGAAAGACTAAAGCCAATTATTGAAAACCTGATTGGACCTTATCAGTGTGACCAAATATTCACGCTACGCCAAATCCTGGAAAAGACCCGCGAAAAGCAAATCGATACATACCACCTTTTTGTCGATTACAAAGCTACTTTCGATATCCCCATACGGGGAAAACTGTACGAAGCTATGTCTGAACTTGGTATTCCGGCAAAACTGATCCGCCTCTGTAGAATGACGCTGACCAACACCAAATCAGCAGTGAAAGTGGGGAAAGACCTCACTGAACCATTCTGTACCAAGCGAGGACTTAGACAAGGCGACACACTTTCGTGCAATCTCTTCAACATCTTAATGGAGATAATAATTAGAAAAGCTGCAGTAAATACGAACAAGACCATTAACACGAAAAGCCATATGTTGCTGGCGTATGCTGACGACATAGACATCATTGGGTGTAATTTGCGAGAGGTTACTGCAGCATTTTCAAGAATCGAAAAGGAATCAGCGAAAGTGGGTCTTGCTGTTAATGAGGGCAAGACAAAATTGATGGTGCCAACGACTAAACAAAACTCTCGACTTGGTCAGCACTTGAACGTTGACAACCGATTTAATTTTTAAGTGGTAAATGAATTTGTCTAACTCGGATCCGCCGTGAATATGGACAACAACATCAGCCTGGAGATAGATAGGAGAATTGTGCTTGGAAATAGATGCTATTTTGGGCTCAGCAGGCAGTTTAGGAATAAAGCCCTCTCTCGACGGACAAAAGACCAGCTAATCAGACAGTGATTTTATCTGTCTTGGCATATGGCTCCGAAACTTGGGTCATATCGCAAGCGGATGAAAAACACCTGGTATTATTAAAAAAGAAATAGTGTCCCATAACATCCCATGAAGGGATTGGGGAGAGCTTCTCACAATCAGTAAGATGTGCGCTTTCTAGTTTTACACTTACTGATTGATTGGGACCTACACTTTTACACCGGTTCCGAACGGTTTTTTGAGAAGCATTTTCATGGCTAAGTATTCGATAGTGTCGCCATCACTAAGCGAGGTAACCGCCGTCGAAAGAAAAGTATGGTGGTCTGAGCAGGGATCGAACCCACGTTCTCATGTACAAGAGCCCCGCACACTAACCATTGCACCACTGACGGCCTGGTATTATACGAGAGAAAAATTCTCCGTAAAATGTATGGTCGTGTTAGAGAAAACGCCGAGTATCGACGTCGCTGGAACCCAGAGCTATAGAATCTATATTTTGACGTGGACATAGCTAGGCGAATCAAATTAGGTCAGTTGCGTTGGCTAGGCCATGTTATCAGAATGGATGAAGATGAGCCATCGCGAATGGTTTTCGATAACCTACCCGATGGAACCAGGAAGGGAAGCCGACCAAGATTTCGATGGAAGGACCAGGCCGAAGAATCCCTCCGTATCCTTGGTGTTACAAACTGACGTGAAAAGTTGATGGATAGAGTCAGTTAGAGGAATATGTTGAAATTTGTTAAATTTGTTTGTTTAATTAATATGTGTAAGACGTCTGACCTCACGAGGTTGTAAAATGGTCAACAAAAGTAAGTAAACATATGTCATCCCAATGAGCACGTCGGATCCGAATCGGCTTCGGATCGGATCTGACTTCTCTGAATTGATTTCGAGATCGGGTCCGATCTCGATTCGAGATCGGATACTAAAGCGGCTGCAATTCCTCCTTCGATCTCGAAACGAGAAATGTGCCCGATCTCGAAATGACGTCGGATCCAATTTCGAAATCGAGAACGGCCCCGATCTCGAAACGTGAAGTGGGTCCGATCTCGAAATCGAGAATGGACCCGATCTCGAAACGAGAACGGATCCGATGTGTAAATCATATCGGAATCAGTCTCGAAACAATTTCGGATTAAAATTGTACCGCAAACAAAATCAATGTGAAGAATTAATTCGGTACAGCGTTACTTCCAACCACGTCGAATGTAAATTTTTTATAAATTAATTTATTTTGTAGTGTATTTACTTCTCTTAGGTAGTCGATCGTTGGCATACTGGAGGTATTTTTTACTGGGGCACTCCATCACTTCCAATCGGCTCAGAGAAGATGAAATCCGATGGTCCGGACTCAAACCGGATCCGAATTGGATCAGCGTAAGCGGAATTCGACGCGTCGGACTCAACTCGGATCCGAATCCGACGTTGTGCATATTGGGATCTTACATTATACAACACTTTTCGACAGTTATTTGGACTCATGTATTCGTTCCCCACAAACGAAAACTGAACTACGTTTGAGATATTCATTTGCAACAAATGATCAGTTATACTTATTTACGATAAACGAAAAACTTATACTGGCTGTAGCACTGGCCGATTAGAAAACGCGAGCGTTAAAGTCCGCGTAGCATCGCACAATTTTATTATTTTTGTATTTGTATTTTTTAATAAATAAAAATAAATAATAAAATTACGCAACATGCGATTAATTTGGGATGGAAATGTACTCTTGCAATAGAACAGTTTTTTTAAAATTTTAAATACAAATTTATTTTAGTTCTTACCCTTTACCTGCAATGGAGTTGAACTACGTCTATCCAAGCTATCTAAGGCATTCTGCAAAGACAAACAAAACCTTACCATTAGGATCTGCTTGCTGGTTTTTGTTGAAAGGAGAGAGCACCATTCCAAGAGAGATTTATAAGTGTTTACAAACGTTTTCTGTATTTGTCGTAAAAGAATAAAATATAATTTACTGTTACGATAAACGTTATTTATTTGGGCAAACGTTTCAACTGTTGCGGTTAACATTGAGTATACGTATTAATTGAAATATTTGTGTGGGAATTTTTTTTCCTGCAAACGACCCCAAAGATCCACTTTATCATTAACAGCCCTCCCTATCCTGGCAGGGTTACAGAAGTCACCACGGTTACTATTTGACAGCAACGCGAAAATTGTCAAAAATCGGTATTCTGACACATTTTGTTGCTGACAAAAGTAACAAAAACTGTTGCCTGCCAAAGAGGAGGTAACAGAGCGTGACAGCTGTTTTATTTGCAGGAAAACAATAAAAGTGTATACTTGAAAAAATATATAATATACTTTGTACCAAAACAACAAGAGGGCATAATTAAATGGAGGAAGTACGTTAGTTACTTTGTGGTATCAGAAAGAAGGAAGGACTTACTTTTGTATTAGAATGATTGAAAAGATTGAAAACGCGTCAAGGGTATTTCAAAACTTGTAACGTAAATATCTCCGGTCTTTGAAGGAATATTGGTGACTATTATACCTTAAAAGAAAGGTTAAGGTCTTGTCTATTGTCGGAGCCTACCAAAAAATTTGTACAACAGGGGGTTTTACTTTTGTAAAAAAATTAATTTTTATCAGAAAGTGGGGTTATACAATTTTTGTCTCAATTAGCTCCCCAATGGGTTAATAAAAATAAACATTTTTATTAATTGATTTTTATGATTTAGAAAGACCATTCTAATGATACCAATTTCAACCAGATCGGATTATAAATGCCTGAGATATGAGCGATTATATACTCAAGATTTAAAAGTCTATATCTCAAGAAGTTGAACCGATCGCTGGGGAAGAACAACTTTTTCAACTCAGCGCAGATATTTTTGTGGGTGATGATATTTTGGTGTGGATCAGAGATTTGTGCTTAAGAAAATTTCTTCTTCTATTTGACGCGTATGCGCAGGTGTATTCTTTCTGCTTAGCATCTCTGGATGTTCCTTGAGAAAGGCAATATAGCATCCCAGCTGTGCCTTCGAGGTGCGCTCAAATTTCTTAAGTAATAATGTATAAATTTTAATTCAATAAATCATAAATATATTAAATACTTACTTTTCCTTTTTTGCCGTTTTCATTTAGTGCAGAAGACCATATGTTTTTGATTGTTTCTCTGCGTTGTCACCCTGTTGCCGGAATACCAGATACAAGGCTGTTCTAGTAGAGGTTAACACAGTAGGATTTGTTGTAATTGTCAGCACCAACAACAGGGATTCTGATTCTGTTATTGTTCCATGACGCTAACTGTCAAATTCAACACAAAAACATACGACCAAACAAAGAAGTACAATAACAAACTATACTGAATTTGACAGTCATAAGAGAGCAAAATCAGCTGTTCTAATGCGTTAACCTCTACTAGATCAGCCTTGACCAGATACAAACATGGCGACAATTTTGGGTTACAATTTGATTGTTACCACATACACAGAATAGGCGTGTAAGAGGGTTTTTTGCGTATGTATCTTTTGAAATGAAATTAAAGACAAGCGGACCACAATTGGCTCCAATCAGCGACCGCAACAGAATAAGATACTCACTAAAATGAAGCAGAATAATGAAGATTGTGTGGGCCGGCCTAGGTGGGAATAAGACCAGAGGGTGAATGCAACTGAGCAAATTCTAACTTTTTCGATTGATGAGATTTTTTTTTTGGCTCAACACTCCTTTCTGAGAAAAAACTACGCCGTATCGGCTGTGATAATACAAAAACAGGGCGAGCTAGGAGAAAATCAAAACAAGGGAATACTCATTTTGTAAATGCCCCACTTTTGCGAGAGTAAGACCTTGCAGATGATACAATACCAGCACGAACTTCCAATGTAATAATGAAGTGCTTTGAATAGCTGCCAGCAGGCCCAGTAACTTCATTAGGAGCATGCCCAAAAATGATCCTTATTCTAAACCTAACATAATCCAATCTAAATCAGTCTGAACTTTGATATCAATCCATATATCTCAGCCTAACATAATTTAAATAGATTTTTACGCCGACTATTTTTGCTTCGACGGCGGCATAGGGTTCTAGGTAAACCGGCGGCGGCGGCTTGGTCGGCTAACGGGGACGGCGGCTATTCCGAATTATTAGGAAATTGAGCCGGCTGCTGATGTGCAGAGTTCAATTCTTAGGAAATTTTAACTGCTGTTTTTATAGTTGTAATGTGTGCTGGAACCTGTTAGGGAATGGGATTGTAGCGTGTGGAATTTCGCCTGGCTGTTGTTTTACAAAATCCAAATTGTCGTTTAACTCCATTAATTAATCCATTAAATTAAGCTGACTGTAATTAGGAAATATTCTGTTTGTGGTTGTGTGTAGTTTGCAGTTGGTAGTTTTGTGTTTGTTGTGGTTGCAACGTCTTTGTAAACCAGGACAATGTCATTACTTGATCGATTATATGAAATCAATGGAATCGAAATCGCGTGGCGAAAAAGTCAACAAACAGACGCGGCGTGGCTCAACTTTGTCAGGCTAAACTTTGATAAATACCTAACCATCTCGTCTCCCCAGCACACTCTATATTGCAAATATCTGGAATGATTAAAATATCTCTTTCGTCTCGACCTACATAACACAACCGATAAATCAGTACGTCCACGATAGGACCCAGCAAATCAAATTTCCATAATTTGTTAAGAATTCGGAGCGAAATTCTGAAAAAACTTTCGAGTTCCGTGTAAATTCTTACCTAAAAACATGTGACGCAGCTGACACGAATTCTGAACGAATTTTCGGAGGGAATTCTGATTGTTTTTCCGTCTTTTCTTAACGATGTCTTACCGAGTTTTGAGACAAATTCGTAGGGAATTTTGAGAAAAATTCATAGTGAATTCTGAAGAGAAATTTTAAAATTAGTAATTTTTAAAAGAATTGGCAAAAATTTCTGAAAGGATTTTTGCAAAAAAAAAATTATTTTTCAACATAATCTCCTTTTAGCTCAATACACTTAGTCCAACGTTTCTCCAATTTTTGTATCCCTTCTAAAAAAGTGGAACTTTCTAGGTCCATAAAATAGGCATTTGTTTGATCAATAGTTTCTTCGTTGGAGCTAAATCTCTGTCCACCGAGCCATTTCTTTAGGTTTGGAAATAGGAAATAGTCACTGGGGGCTAAATCCCGAGAATATGACGGATGAGGTACAAATTCCAAACAACTCGACACAATCCTTTGAAGTTGTCACACGATTACGTTTATGGTCAATTGAGAGCAAACGCGGCACCCATCCTGCAGACAGCTTTCTTATACCCAACTGATTTTTTAAAATCGATACCACACTGCCATATGAAATGCCTATGGCATCAACAATCTCACGCACTTTTACTCTTCGATCGGCCAACCCCATATCGTGGATTTTTCGACATTTTCGGGTGTATGTGTTTCTTATATAAAGGGGTTTTCAATAAGAGCGCTACAAAATTTTTTTAAATAAAACAACACCGGTTTTAGATACCAATGAAATTCTTTATTCCTTTGAAAGTACGTTCGATGCCATTATGTATGGAACTCGATTTCTTTTGCATGGCCACCACGGGCACGCTTACAGAAGTCCAGACGCTGAATCCAATTTTCTGCAACTTCACGTTCGATATTCGTACGAAGTTCATCAATCGTCGATGGCTTGTTGGCATAGACCATAGACTTGACGTAGCCCCACAGGAAATAATCTAACGGCGTCAAATCGCACGACCGAGGCGGTCAATCGACTGGGCCATTTCGTGAGATAACACGTTCACCAAACTTGGTTTCCAATAAATTGATTGTGGCATTCGCTGTGTGGCTTGTGGCGCCGTCCTGTTGGAACCACATGTCCTCCAAGTCCATATTATCCAATTGGGGCCAAAAATATTCGGTTATCATTGAACGGTAGCGATTCGCATTCACAGTAATGTGCCGGTCTTGATCATCACGGAAGAAGTACGGCCCAATGACACCGCCGGCCCATAAACCGCACCAAACCGTAATTTTTTCGGGATGCAATTATGACTCATGGATTACGTGTGGATTGCTGTCTGACCAATAGTGCATATTTTGCTTATTGACGAAGCCATTCAGCCAGAAATGAGCCTCATCGCTGAAGATGATTTTCCGATGAAAATCCGTATCGTAGCGCTCTTGAAGTTGAGGCCACTGACTCCAAATTTCGGTAGTAAATTTTAATAATTTCGACTCGTTGTTGGCTCGTATATCTTTCCATGATGAAATGGCAAACCTTACTGAAGAGAAATGTCAAAAGAGCGGGTAAAAATATGGCGTCGTGTGCAGTCCCTATCGATTTATTTTTGTAGCGTCTCTGTTGAAAAACCCTTTACATGAGGTGGTTATACTGCATTCACATTGCAGCAGCATTCGCTCACTTGGTCAGCAGCAGCGAATTATTGTACTGAAAAACAGGTGTTTGGGTAAACGAAATGAATATCACTGAATTTAAAAATACACCGGGCATCGTAAATGAACGCCTACATCCAGCTCGATCGCCGCGGGTCGTAAAAAGTATACGTCTCACGCTTCGTGCGAATGGCACGTGCGAAGAAGGAACAAAAAACCCAGGCATCCCGAGCAAGACCCGTGCATTTGTTTGTTTATGTGAATTTTCGCACGCACTTTTTCACCTCAAACGAGCAGAGAAAAGTGGCTCCAAGTGATGAAAGTGGATCGGTGTACTCATTCATTCGCCATAATTTGCATGAAAAGTACATATAATATACCATACCGTTCTTACTATGTACCAGAAAGTGCATACAACGTAAATTTCCAATACCATGCATTTGAAAGTGCACAAAATGTACCACAAAGTAGTACATATCATGGTCCATTACGTACATAACCCGCAATAAAAAGTACATAAAATTCTTCAACACTTTACAATCAGTACACACCAGGAGGTCTTTAGCAAAAATTCTTTAAGTGCAGTAAATTGTAAAATGTACCAAAAAGTACATAAAGTATTATGCAAATAGTACATAAAGTGTACAAATAATACACAACGGTACCAAAAAGTGCACAAAGTTCATCAAAAAAGAATAAAAAGACCACCAAGCAGACAGAACCGACGGCGATCTAACCAATCGAGTCATGGAAGAATATCGGTGAAAGTATCTCTTTGTGAATCGAGATATTCCTCGGCTTTCCTTTTGGGTTTTCTTTGGTTGTTGTTTGTCGTCAGTATTGTCTTGGAATTCTGCTTGTGGAAGTTGAAAAAATCAATAATATTTTGTGCAATTATTTAAATATTTTGTTAAAAAAAAGTAACTACCCCTTATATTTACATCATAATTTTCGAAGGGTCGTGGAAATATAAAAAAATTTAATGACATACATTTTATATTTTTCATACAATAAAGTCAAACTTGGTAACACTTTTATCGGGGTTATTCTCAACCTCTAAAATTATACATGTTAACGTGCAGGTTTTCATTTTGTATGAGTTAACGTGTATAAGTACGAAAAAACGTCCCTCTTTACTACGTTCATATTTGGAATCAATCCCTGTAATTATTTCCAAATTCCAATGCTGGAGATTGATGTAAAAAAGGTGATCAATTCAAGGAAGCTGAAAATAGAAAAAAACTCACAATCTTAAAATTTAATAACCTTTTCATTGAATTGATGAAATTTGTCATAAATTCAATGAAAAACAATTGATGAACATTTATCTTCGATTTGATGTAATGATTTTCTTTCAGTGCATGTTCTATCGTCCACACACACCGTTCAGAATTCGTATCGAATTCGGTCAGAAAGATTAGAATAATTGCAAATATCATGAAAATGAATTTGAAAATAAAAATAGCACAAGTTCCCACTTCAGAAAACGTTCCAAATTTCGGAGAAGATATGTATAAAAATTCCTTCGAAATTTCGAACCGAATTCGGTACGAAAAAGGTAAGAATTCTCGTGATAGCTTCGAAATGGTTCAGAATTATCCGACATGATAGCCGAATATCCTGAAAAGTTCAATTACTACAAAGATTTTTCATTTTGTATTTTTAATATTTCGTTGTAAAAGATTTTCTTTTGTTCCAACTGGTCAAGCTCAGCAATCACTGTCTCAATAGCGAGTCAACACCATAAACACGGTTTCCAATCTGTTGCTACGATATCGTCACTTGGGCGCATTCCACAGCATAATGTGAGCTTGATTTGCTGGATTCTTTTTAGCCGTTTTTTTTGTTGTCTTCTGTTCATTTTAAACTCTTTTTGTTGTGGTTGTTGTTGTTGCTGTTTGTTTGTGTGGATACGTTTATTTTGTGGTTGGCGATTTTTTGTTTCTTGTTTCATTTCTTGTTTCATGCTTATTTCTGATGCAGCAGCGAGCGAACCAGCAACAGCACCAGCACCAACAACGGTCACTAGCGACAAGAGAACGTGTTGGCCCCAAAGAATTGGCTTTCTATCAACCAGCACCACAAGCTTGAAACAAGCAAAGGAGGCTCGATTGTCATCGCGATCGTAGTCGTAGTCGCCGCCATCATCAACGTCGTCGTCATCGTCGTCGTCATCATAATCGTAGTTATTCGTTACAGCTCTCCAACATGTTGGTTAGCTGGAGAGCCAGTCGCTTGCTTGATTGTTGCGCTGGTATTTCAGACGCCTTACAATGCGTTTAAATGTAAGACTGGTTTTTTGAGTTTTTAATTCACTGTACACTCGTACGAGTTACTCTCCTGGCCCAGCACACATATGAATTCAATGTCTGCTGGCCTGGTTAAAGATGCGGAGACCAACGACCAAAACCACCGCGTAGCATCAGCCAAAGAGCTCACCCAACGTATGGCTGCAGCTTGAGATGGATGCATGATTGTTGGGCTCTTTTTTTGTAGCTTTTGGTGTTAGTTAGTGGAGTCTCTAACGTGGATAAGATGTTTGTGTTCATATTTTCGTTGCTCCTTCCTTTTGTCAGGCTAGCAGGCAGCAGCAGCAGAAGAACCACCAATAGCTCCAACACCATCACCTCCAACAACAACAACGCCAACAACAGAAACAACTCAAGCCAATCAGGCAGGAATTCATGAAAGCACGAAGTCAAGCAGTCAGGCAATCATCAACATCAGGCAACAAAATACAGCAGAAAATATACAGGAGGCACCCAAAGAAAATAGTGTTGCCATGTGTGAAGGCAATAAAAGTAATAAATATTCCGAACATTTCTCCAAGGTTTGCTATACTCACGGGGATATACATAGTAAATCGATTAAATACTATACTTTATTTTAGTTGATTATGTATTATACAAGTCATTGATTGGGACTAAGTTTTATACCGGCTCCGAAAGGAATTCGCAAATTTTGCAAACTATATTATTGAAGGATGGACAATAGACGTTGATATCTAAGATTCAATTCCGTAGAATTGAGGGTCCACCGCCGAAACATGAACCACATATTGCTACCTCACCAAATAACTTTTGTACCTGGCAGATGGAAGTTCTGAACGCTTGCCTAGGTTAAATCGAGCATTTCAAGGAGTATACCTAAGTGTTTCATGGTTACGATGTTCTACTCACACACCCAACTTCGTTCAGATACATACCTAGAGAATGGAGGGATGCAGCCTGTAACGCGACGACAACATGAAAATGCGTACATTGAATGCAATTTGTAACGACCAATACGATCATATAATGGACCTGTGTATACGACACCCGCAAATGGTACATTTATACGAATACTTACCAACCCTGCCCGCAAATGGTCACACTCGTACGACATTTGCCATCTCTATTGAATGACAGCCTATGGCATACTCGTTTGCGGCAGAATACAAGTTTCGATGTGGACCACTGTTTTACGTCACCTTTACAATTCTCGTTGAGGTTAGTAGTCATTGTATATATAGTTGACTCTGGTTTTAGGTAATGGTCGGCTATTACTCCAAGACGAATTTCATAGCCAAGTTGGGAACCACATATCTGATCCTAATAGTCTTTTTAGACATCTACGAAGACTTTGCTCCTCGTGAGCACTGTATCTTTGTTATTACGAATACGTTGCTCCTCGTTTGTACTGCACCTTTATTATTTCGACGACGTTGCTCCTCGTGGGCACTGCATCTTTGTTATTACGAAAACGTTGCTCCTCATGGGCACTGCATCGTTGTTATTACGAAGGCTTTACTCTTTGTGAGTACGGCACCTTTGTGTTTGGAAGGCTTTAGACTTCGTGAGTACTGCACCTTGGCTATTTCCTAGGCTTTACCCCTCATGGGTACTGTATCTTGATTATTACGAAGGCTTTACCTCTCGTGAGTACTGCACCTTTGTTATTACCACGGTTTTACCCCTCGTGGGTACTGCACCTTGGCTATTATAAAGACGTTGCTTCTCGCGGGCACTGCATCGTTGTTATTACGAGGGCTTTACACTTCATGAGTACTGCACCTTTGTAACTATCACCGTTTTACCCCTCGTGGGTACTGCACCTTATTTATTACGAAGACGTTTCTCCTCGTGGACACTGCATCTTTATTATTTCAAAGACCTTACTCCTCGTGGATACTGCACCTTTCTTATTACGATGGCTTTACTCTTCGTGAGTACTGCATCTTTGTTATTACCACGTCTTTACCTCTCGTGGGCACTGCATCTTTGTTATTACGTAGGCTCTACTCTTCGTGGATACTGAACCGTGGCTATTACGAAATCTTTACCCCTCGTGGGGACTATAGCTTTGTTATTACGAAGATGTTGCTCCTCGGCGGCACTACATCTTTGTTATGACGTAGGCTTTGCTCTTCGTGAGTACTATATCTTTGTTATTACTAAGGCTTTAGTATTCGTGAGTACTGCACCGTTGTTATTACCAAGGCTTTAACCCTCGTGGGTACTGCACCTTTGTTTCCACTATTTTCACTCTACTAACCCCGCTCCATTGATTGCATGAATGGTTTCCTATTACATCCGATGGAGGAATTGGGGAGAGCTTCTCACAACCAGTGCGCTGTGCGCTTTCAAGTTCATTCATCAGCTCCGAATCAGTAACTCGAACCCATTCACCACCGATCAAATCTGCTGAACTTAAGGCTACGACTCCACAGTATGCGATTACAATCCAAGACACCAACATTGATACATCAAGTAAGATCAGACTACCGTCGTATGCTAGTAGTAGGGTAGATGGCCCGTTCCGATTACGATAACTATCTGAACCATATAGCGGAACGACCTGAAAAATTTGCAAACACGGGTAATCTCCATAGTGTGTACTCTTCAATAGCTGAGTACTGCATCTTTAAAACCTACTAATTTCACGGAAATTACATCACCAGATAAATTAGATGAAAGCTGGCGTGATTTCTTATAAAGGGTGTTTTTTTTTAATCGCGATAGAAACTAAAATTGTAAAAAATAACACAAAAAACTTAATTTTAATCACAAAAAAAATATTTATTCGAAAGATCAATACAGGGAATTGACATGATGTATTATTATTGACATGATTTATTTAACGGCAAAGAAAACAACGCTAAAAACACAACTCGATAGAATATTTTTAAAATACTTTTCTTCAATTGTAAATATGGAATAAAACCGAAATGGAGCACATATATTTCATTGGTCGCCAAAGAGTTAAGTCCTTCTCAACTGACTTTGATTTGAAAATGGATACAGTAACTCAATACTTTCAACTTCATGTCGTCTGCTACAACTTCAGGTAGTTTCCGCAGAATGCGATTATCCACCATATTTACCATCATAAGTGATAACCACATGAAATCGTCATAAAACCCAATCATAGTTAGAGGGTCACAGAGAACACAGGAGGGTTAGGGTCCGTCTATAAGGAAATTAACATATATCTCCAGCCGTTTCTATCTTTTTTTGTTCTTCTAGTTGGTAACACCAAAATCTCGTAGGAATTCTTCAATCTGGTCTTTCCAACGAAGTCATGGTCGCTCTATACTTGTCGTATTCGATGTCCTTCGACTACGTTAGTCTTTGTTATTTTTATTCGTTATTTTTGATTCAGTTTATACAGTTGGCGCCATTTGAGTTTTTTCGTTGCAAAAATCATATCTTTTGAACTGAAAAAGATAATCGAATAATTTAAATTGCATATGATAGATAATTGTTCAGCCCATAAACTGAGTGTTTGGAAAGGGTGCTACGCTTACTTATGGGTTATCAAAGTTAAAATTTGTGGAAAATTTAATTTTATGGTAACTAAAAAAAATAATTTTACCAATTTTAAATTTTTTTAGTTAATTTTTAAGGTTTTCATGTTTTAAAATTATTTACGTACAAATTAAAAAAAATTAATTTTTTTTTAAATTTTCTGTAAAATATTCATCACAATTCGTAAGAGAACCTTTATCTAAAATACAATTATTTCTAAACTATAATTATTTTCCTACTCTATTCATGACTTCACATGCCGCAGGAAAGAAATAAGTGGATCGGAAGATGCTGCTAACATGTTGAAGATGTCCTAATTTTGCATCACCCTTGATGCTTTGAACGTGTTCTGCGATCCATATTTTTTATATAATTTGTTAAGACTCTTGTGCTTCTTCAGAAAGCTCTCCAATTGGCAAAGACTTGTTCTCAATTATATCTTTGCCAACATTTTATGGGCGGTCGGGGTCAACTTCTTCTGTCGATACATTTCTGCTAAAAGAGATGCAGTTTTCGATGCATATTCTCCATATTTTGTAGAATTAACACTTTCTTTGCAGTTTAAAACATTCAAGGCTGTTCCCAATCTTTTCACGATTTGATTGTCAATTCCAGTGATTCTATATACTGCCACATCATTTTCAGAAAATCTCCTAGAAGTGTTTCCATCGTTTCAGTTACCGTAACCGCAATTGGGACAGTCTACTTTTAGTCCAACTTGTTTAAAAAAAGCATACTGTATTTGCTTCTTCCTGATCTTTTCCTTATACATAGTTGATGAATTTTCATCGAAGTTTTCCTCCTCATGTGGTAGGGTATACACTAGTTTTTAGCAAGAACTCCACAACTTATCCTTGCGTGCAATGGTGAGATTCCATATTCGTAATTCTCCTCGTTTGTAGAATCGTTCAAATTATCGAAGATCTTCTGACTGTTTTTGCAAATCGGGCATGACAATGTTGAGGTTGTTCCTGTCAGTTCGTTTACGACTTTTCTGTCAACCATGGGCAGGTGGAACTCGCAACTACATTCGACATATATTCCTTTTCCAAACTGCAGCTTTGTGGGCTGTCCTTCACCATGGTCCCTAAGAGTTCTGCCGATTCCCTTCCAAACTGAAATAATATTGGTCGGCAATAATGTACTGATGACTGCCGTGGATTATTCCAGTGAAGGGAAACATCAGATTTTAGCCGCAAAGGAACAACAGATGACATAAACATATTTTCGTGCGATATTGTATTGTACATTTACTGATCAATGTCAGTTCCTTAGGAAGAATTTCCACCTCCAACAACGGTTTTGCTGTATGGTCCATAAGATCCTCCAGATTGGCATTCACAGAGACTTCCGTCAACTCCGTATGTAGTGGTCGTGAATTTATTTTGGTTTGCGAAATATGCTTGTATCCGGATGAAATGTCAGCCCCGTGTCGCATTAAAAAAGCCCGTAGTATCTCATATTTCTCTTTGGAAAGTTATATGTCCTTAAACAAGGCCAAGGCATCTTCGGAACCATACTTTTTAATGTGTGCGTTTTGGGGCAGTGGGCTTGCATCAGCAACAGATTTTGTAATCTGCGACCTAACTTGTTCATTATCCTTTGTACATTTAATAGACAGCGATTCCAATAAAGGCTTCGTGGTCAAGTCATTGATGTGGTGAGTTTATCTCCTGCCAATGTATCGAGGATGGTGTCGTCATTAAGCAAGTCCTCGTATTTGGAGTTGAATTTCCAAATGGTTAGATTGGATTTTATCAACTTTGCCTTAATATTTGCAAATATCAGATAAAGATTATTTTCTCTCAATATTTCCGTATAAGCTATCGAGTTCTTCTAAAGCAGCTTCCGCGAAAAACGTTGGTGTGGTTGACTTTCTAAACAGGTCAATAATTAATTGTAAATAATTTTAAATTGTTAAATTGTTCAACGCCATGTTTCCAGTATTTGTTGAGCCAACTTTCAGTCGTAGACTAATCCAGGATTATTCTTATTTTGCAATATACATACATGTAGTCTAATCTATTACCTAATAGTAGAGTTGGGTAGTTCATGAACTACCTAGTTCATTCAGGGTGACCAGACACCATCCTCACGTATATAATGAACATGTTCGATATCGCGACTGTGTTCGTGATTGTTATGTCCGGGCATCTTAAATGAACGAGTTTGAGAACTAGTGAACGAGTTCGACACAAGTCTACCTAATAGGTACCCTGTGGATTAAAGGTGTATAAAAAGGGTTTTGCTACCATGCCTAAAAATTTACCTGTTACCTGCATGCATACGGATTTAGAATGAATTGTGGAATTTTGATATTATACTCGTGCTCGAATAAGATTCGTTCCCATAAGTCTGTCAATGGATACTGCACTATTTGTACGCCAAAGTAATTTTTAAGTGAGGTGCGTACTTGATAATTTCAATGAGTAGTTTTTTATATGCATATAAGAGTATATGTGTCTATAAGAGTATATTGGGAGCGGACTTTGGAAATGACTCTCAGGTAAGCAACGGATTTAAAATTCAATTTTCAAACTATTAGGTCCAACTAATTGTCAATGAAAACATTACAGAATGAAAAATATAAATCATATACGATACCTTAAAAACCAATAACGTAGCAATGGGTTTACACGGACATATCGTCGTACCGGAGTTATCTGCACGTATATCACAAAATTCAAAAAATTGGGATAAGAACACTTGATATGGTAATTTTTCAAGATCTATCAATAGGTCTAGTCCCCAGGCCGCTACCTCTTACAGATTATGAAATTTTTGGGCGTTTTCCATAAAAACAAAAAATAAAACAATGAAAAATATATGAAATTTGCGAATTCAAAAATTGTTACGTTATCTCCACGTCTGTGCAAATAAAAAATTATTTCAACGACTTTATGATAAATTTAAAAAAAAAAACTGAATTCTAATCGTAAACTTAATTAATTTTTCAATTTACTCCATAGAACAATAATTGTTATAAACTACAATATTTATAAAAATCAAAATATAAAGATAAATTTATATCACTCGAACACAAGTTTTCATTATGAACATTAGGCTGAATATAAATAATAAAAAAAATAAAAAAAATATTTTTTCTCTTATTACCCAGATATTAAGTTAGAAAAGTATTTAACATCTTCTTCCGGAAGATAAATTATACAGACTTTCAATGTTTTTTTTTTTCTCTAATGAAAAAGATTGTTTGGTAATTTTTCAGCAAATAGGCGATATATATTGACTTTTAATTAATTGGTTTTTTTTTATACATATTTGTGAAATAATATTATTGATTAAATTAGTGTAACTAGATCGTAGTTGAGTAGGGGAATGATAGGAATGGAACTCCTTTGTGGTCGTCGTAGGTGAAGTGAAGGGAATGAGTAAACCTTATTACTTCCCTTGTTGTTTGTGTGGGATTCGATTTGACTGTTCCAAACCTGGTTACTGGACTGTATCGTTGGGGTTGGTGCTTTTCAGAAGCAGAGAATATTTATAACCGTCTGCAAGAGCGTTGTAGGAAAGGATGGTGGTTGCGCTAAATTAAATTGGCATATATGATTTCTCAGGTGGAAAAGAAATGATATATGTAATTTAGCAACGTTTATACCATAGAGAAATAAATAAAACAAGTGAATTAATGCGAATTCAAGTGTATTTATTGAGGGTTTGAGATGCTCACCAGTGGGTTGTTGTAGATAAAGTAAAGTTTCTTTTCTTTTTACAAACCGAAGATGGTTCGGAGGTTTAAAATATTTGTTTTAGAACATAACATTTAGAATATAACCATTCACAATATATATTGTACTCAAACTGCAAAGATACAAACTGCAAAGGGATTTTCGAAATAGATGCAATTCACAATGTACACCTCAAAGTGGGAAATTTTCGTTATTAGTCATTTGACTACATTTCAGTTTATGGATAATTAATAGCAGATTCTTTTTCAATTATGAATATTAGGTTGAACAATTCAAACTTAGATATATTAAATATGAATTCATTTTGAAATTATAATATAAGTATGAACAATTCAAGTTTAGACAATTATTAAAAATGTCTGAATTACTCTACATCTGAACTTTTTAACTAGAATAATCAATTCAGCAATTTCTACTACTGGGTCATATCTTACCCAAAGTACTGTAACGTCAGTAATACTAAATACCTACTGAGGGTTAATTTCGTATAACAACACAAATGAAATAGCAACAATATATAAACACGAATCTTAGTGTTTAAAAAAAAACAAATCTGTGGTCACAAACAATAACAGCCTAAATCGAGTTAGGACAAAATTGAAAAAAAAATTTGAGAAGTCACCGTGCTCAAATAAGCAACTCTTTTTTGTTAAGAAGTAAGTAAAACAATTCGTTTCCTTGTTATCTGTAACAAAGTTATCACAAAAACTCCGACTCCTGATTTCCAGTAAAGATATTAAACTTTAAACTGCTCTCCCTGAAAAATTTTAGAATCGACTTAGGCTGTTATTGTTTGTGACCACAGAAATGTAAAAGTAACCATTTTTAACCTGTTTCTTTTAGTTCATTGCCACGTATATCCCACATTTCGAACAATTTCGCACAAAAAGGTGCGTATACGATTAAATGACAAAATTTTTCTGAAGGAAAAAATTCCCATAACTCGAAACATTTTCTCCATGACCATTGAGATTATTCCATATAACACCAAAGAATCCCCACCATTATATCTAAAAAAAATATTGGACCACTTTTTTCGTGTCATTTTTTTGATATACCTTTCTGAAACTTTAAATTCAATTTTCCAAAAAAATGGATGTACGTGTAGATAACTCCGGTACGACGATATGTCTTGTCTTGAAGGGATGCACGCCATACAATTTCTTTAACCATGTCTTTTATTCCTCTAGAAGCCATAGTGGCACATGGAGGCAGATAAAATCTTTTGAATTATGTAAAGGACTAATCTAAGAACATATTTTGAAAATATGGCAAATATAGAAAATATAGATTTTTTTATTTTCCGTCAAAGTTGAAAAATAGTGAAAAAATGGATAGTTTTTAAATAGTGATCAACATGGAGAAGTAATAAGCAAACCGTATTTTTTTTTATTATTATACACTTCATTATAATATACATCAATTATTATACATCAATCAATAGACACAAAAAAAGGACGATTCATTACATAGTTTTCGAGATATTACACCTGAAATCGGACATAATTACCTAAAAATGGTGTTTTTTAAAACCGAAAATTGGCCAACTTTGAAAGGTTATATCTTCTAAACCAAAAATCGGATATTATTAAGGTTAGCATATTTAAAATCGTTGAAAAATGTCCTATACGATGGGTTTATTAAAAATGTCGTAGGCGCAAATCAAAATTTTGATTTTTGCAACTTCGTTTGCTCTACGGGCGCCACTGTGCGTCGTCAATATTGAGTCCCAAATAGTGAGTAAAAACACAAAACGCTCCCAGTCCTTAATGTAATGTAATGGGAAATCATCTATAAGGCGATTTTTTTTAAACAAAAGATATTTACACATTCAAGCTACAACTAACCCTGGCAACTCTGATTCCTCCCAAATACACCAAGTACAAACTCTTTGGCCTTTCGAGGTCCCTCGATAACATATTTTTCCAGCCTTAGTTCAAGTGCGACTGAAAGCTTCTCTGGACTCGTTGTCGCAGCCATTGTCGTAATCGTTGCTGTTGTTGTTGTTGTTGCTGCTGCTGTTGTTTGGGATATAATCGTTTTTATTATTTTGGCATTCCTGGTTGGGTCCCTTTGGCATCTTTAAAATATAAAAAAATACATGTTGCTTCATTGATTGTTGTTGTGTGTTTGCTCTGTTGCTGGCTGCTGGCTGCTGAATGGTCTGTCACATCATCCTTTTCCCTTCGTCTGCATAATCCGCGGGATTTACTGAGCTGAATACGTTGGTTGTGCTGTGTTGTCTTTTAGTTTGTATGCGTGAAATTGGCGCGCATTTTTTAAATATCCAACATTTTTTCTAGCTTTATATTGTTTGCTTTTGTTGTACTCCTACAGATAACTCGGATCTGGTATAGTCTGGCCTGGCCTGACTTGACATTGTTTTCCGTGCGCTGGTGTCTCCTCCAGTTGTAGTGGTTGTAGCGTTTGTTTTTTTTTTTTTTGTTCATTGCGTATTTTGTTGGTAAGATGAAGCTGCACCTGGTCTTGATTTTTACTGATTCTCGTAAAATATTAAGATTTTACAAATACACGTAGGAACAAACAAGTTGAACTCTCAATGTCGTATTTTTTGGGGGAATTTGTTGTCGGTATTTCGTTGTTGTCTTATGAAATGTGATGGATTGGTTTACATACATACATACATAGGTATTTAAAAACCCTACATTTCTTTATGATTTCGAAAGGTTTACTAAGCGAAATCTAATCGATTCCTGGGGGATTTGTTCATCTAATACACTTATATTTCGCAACATATTCAACAGACCTTCTAAATTGATCGGATAATGGACTCTCTATTATTTTCTTCATTTCTATTTTGTATTCTTCGCATCATTTTCTATTATAAACCATGAAGGGCTTGGAGAAAATTTCTGACAACCACTGAATTATCCTCTTTCTACTGTAATAAAAAATAAAATAAATGGTTTCCCATTACATCCCATGAAGGGACTGGGGGGAGAACTTCTCACAATCACTGAGCTGTGCGCTTTCCAGTTTTCACTCACTGATTGATTGGGACCTACAGTTTCACACCGATTCCGAACGGTAATTTGAGAAGCTTTTTCATGGCTAGATACTCGATAGTGTCGCCGTCACTATGCGAGGTGTGCGCCGCCGAAAGAAAATTTGAAAGTGGTCAGAGCCGGGTTCGAACCCAGGATCTCATGTACAAGAGCCGCGCACACTAACCATTGCACCACCGACGGCCACGCTCTTTCTACTGTAAGACATAGTAATCGGAGCTTACACCCACAAAAATATTGACCCAACTGGCCGTAACGGAATTTAGAGGTTGTGACAACCTCATTAGATATCAACACATCCGAATTACAGGTTGTGTCAACCGCATTAGGGCCTATCACACCCTATTATAAATTGCTACAACCGATTTTCAGTTGTAGGGACTAAATTCAGTCGTGAGAACGTCAATTCGGTTGTGCAACAACCGAATTTACGTTTGCTACAACCTCATATCAAACAATATGGTCTGTGAGTATAAAGTTTTTCACAGAGTCCGAATGGGTCAACAGAGTCAACAAAAGTATTTCACAGACGAATTTAGTAGTAGATGTGTTCGCGAAATTTGTTCTCATTTCGTTTCCATAGTAAAGTCATAACCTTTTATTCACGATCCTGATACGCAACAATAGTTAATATTTAAAGTCTTGTTGAAGACTCGAATAAGTGAGTGGAAAATTAGAAAGCTCATAGCTCATTGTTGGTGAGAAGCTCTGGGATGTAATGGGAAACGGTTTTTTTTTTGAAGACTCGGATGGGGGCAATAGGAATTGCGTTACGCAGTTTCCCTTTAAAGTCGTTTCGGTAAATTATTGCTAGGATAGTCTAACATACAGATGCCGATGACAGTGCCTTTCCCGCTAGTACTGCCGTAATGATATAATGTTGGTATTCTCTGACCTTGTGGAACCTGATTCTTAATATATGTATTACTTTGGCATTTTTGGACCGAAGTTTTTGTTTAACACTATCATGCTACAACCCACTCACTATTAACAACTACATTGTTTACCTTTGCATTGGTTTGTGTCTAGACTAACGGCTTGCATCATAGACAACGAAATTAAGTAAATGTCTCACATATGTTGGGAAATTTCTTGTCTAATTGGAAGTTTTCTAGGCGGAGCCAGTAACCAATATTTAGTATATGTACATTGTAGTATTGAACCCAATAAAAAGTAAATTTAGAAAAGTCAAATTGCAAGACAAGCAAAAAAATAATGCATTTTATTACAATTCCTTTTAAAATAAAAAAATAAATGGTTTCCCATTACATCCCATGAAGGGACCGGGGAGAACTTCTCACAATCACTGAGCTGGGCGCTTTCCAGTTTTCACTCACTGATTGGGACCTACAGTTTTACACCGATTCCGAACGGTATTTTGAGAAGCTTTTTCATGGCTATATACTCGATAGTGTCGCCGTCACTATGCGAGGTGACCGCCGCCGAAAGAAATTTTTTTTTAAGGTGGTCAGAGCAGGGTTCGAACCCAGGATCTCATGTACAAGAGCCGCGCACAATAACCATTGCATCACCGGCGGCAATTCCTTTTACTACCTTTTATTTGAAAAAATGTTTTTCTTAAAAAACTACTTTTATTTAAAAATAGAAAATTTTCTTAAATAAGTGCCTTTACTTAAAAAAAGTAAATTTTCTCAAAAAAATACCTATTCATATTCCTAAACAAAGTACCTTTTCATAAAAAATACATTATCTTAAAGAAGCTTAAAAAAAGTAAATTTTCTTACAAAATACCTTTTCTTTAAAGAGTCATTTTTTGTGAAATAACATAACATTTCTTGAGATAAATACCTACTCTTAAAAATGTACATATTCTTGCAAAAAGGACAAATTCTAAAAATAAATCCCATTTCTTAAAAAAAACCTTTTCTTCAAAAAAATATCCTCTCATAAAAAATACAGTTTCTTACAAAAAGTAATTTTCTTAAAAGTACCGTTTCTTAAAAATGAAATAATACCTTTTCTTTTCTTGAGATAATAAGTAAATTTTCATAAAAAAATAACCTTTTCCTAAAAAGACTACCACTTCTTTAAAAAGTGCCTGCTCTTGAAAAAGGTACTTATTTGTAAAAAAAATTCATACTCTTATGGCTTTTTCTTACAGATAGTACTTCTTCTTAAAAATAGTACCTTTTTTTAAAAAAGCATTAGCTTTTAATAAAAGAAGTACCTCTCTTTAAAAAATAATACATATTCTTACAAAAAGGACCTAAAAATATAGTTGTTTAAAAAAAAAAAGACATTCTATAAAAATAAAAAACGTTTCTTAAAAAAGTTTATCTTTTGAAAAATGATAATGATCTTATAAATCAAATGATCTTAAAGATCCATTTAAAATTTATTTTAATTTTACAATTGTCAATTAACAGTTGTCCTTTGGACTTTCATACTTCCTGAGATGATACCATGTGAGCATCTTTGTCCTATGACTGACGGACGCTTGAAAGTCACTATGACAATCGTCATAGTAAAATGACTGATGGATTTGAGAAAAAGATACACCCAGTCGCTCGAAGTTAAATTAGGACTTGCGCTTATATCTGAAATCAAAACACTATAAGGTCGGTATTCTGCTCCACGAGCATTTGCTTCAAAAAAATTTCGAAAAATGTCGGCTAGATAAATCGGTGGGATTCTACACCTGCAGTCTGGGATGGGGAGTTTTCTGAAAATCTTGAAAACTCCGACTCCAACTTCGCAATGAACAAATTCTGAACTCCGAGTTTGAATATCTGGATATTTTAAAGTCAATATTCTATGACCCAAAGATGGCGCCAAAAGATTGTACATGATAAATGATGCATATAATAGTAAAATCATACCAAAAGGTAACTTGTACTCGTTCTACTTAAAACTAGAGATGAGCTATTAATTCATTAATAAGGCAACCCGATGAATTGACATCCTGACTAATCGAATATTTGATCAATCGTATATTATTAGGACATATTTAGGATTAATCGATTAATCTGCATTTTGATTAATCAATATTCATGATTAATTGATTAATCTAAAAATTGATTAAACTTACTTACTTACCCGGTGTCGAACAAGCCCGATAACATATTTCGCCAACCTGTTCGATCTTTCGCTTTATCTTTCCAGTTGGTAATACCAAGTGTATGCAGGGATTCGTCAACCTGACACCAAGTGTATGCAGGGATTCGTCAACCTGATCCCTCCAGCGGAGTCTTGGTCTTCCTATTTTTCGCCTTCCTTCGAGTTCGGTTTCGAAAACCCTTCATGCTGGTTCTTCTTCATCCATTCTACTGACATGATCTAGCCATCGCAATCGCGTTATTTTGATCCTTGTCAAAACTATGTCAATGTTGGGATGTAGGTCACACTGCTCTGGTTCACGCATCGCCGATGCTCGCCGTTGTGCTCGGAGTATTTTTTCTCTCGAAGACTTCTACAGATGTTTCGTGTGCTTGCGATAGGACCCAGGATTCTGCGCCATAAAGCAAGACAGGTTGTATGAGAGTCTGGTATAGCTGGACATTTGTTTCTCGAGAGCGGGCTTTATCTCTAAAGTGCTTGCTTATTCGCAAGCACAATGTTTACGGCAGATCCGAGGTGTGTAAATATAAATTATAACGGTTATCAACTATCACGCTTTGGTCTAAGCGCATGGAAGCCCTGCTCGTTGAAACCATTAATTTTGATTTGTCCTCATTTACTGTCAGACCTACTTCTGCTGACTCCTCCCCAATTCTCGAAATATCATCTATATCATCAGCATAGGCGAGCAGCATGATACTTTTACTGCTGATGGTTTTATTCATGTTGACTGCAGCATTTGTCACACTGATCTCCATTAAGATGTTAAAGAGATCGCACGATAGGGTGTCGCCTTGACTGAGGCCTCGCTTAGTTTCAAATGGTTCGGTAAGATCCTTACCAACTTTCACTTCGGATTTGGTGTTCGTCAAAGTCTTCCCTGCAAAAGCGCATGAATTTTGCAGGTATATCAAGCTCTAACATTGCTTCGTGGAGATAGTTGAGATAGTTGCGATTTTTTTATTGGATCGTAAAGAAGACATGTTCCTATTACGTATAGAATAAAATATTCGTCAAATGGCCCCCAGAGCTCTGATGACAGACCGTTGCTCTTTTCATGGAATTTTCCATGACTTTATCATACAGATGTGGCTGTATCTCACCGATGACACGTTGAATCTCAGATTTCAGCTCAGGAATTGTTTCTAGTTTATTCGCATAAACCCGAGATTTCACAAAACCCCAAAGAAAGAAATCGCACGGTGTTAAATCGCATGATCTTGGTTGCCAGTAACATCAGAATTTCTTGATATAATTTGTTCTGGAAATCGTTGCTGCAATACATCGATTGTTTCATGAGCGGTATGGCAGGTGGTGCCGTCTTGCTGAAACCACATGTCGTCCAGATCCATGCCGTCCAGTTCAGTCTACAAGAACTCCATTATCATGTTCCTGTAACGAATGCCGTTGAAGGGCAGTGGAAACACATTCCCGACACTATAAAACTGCTGCAAAAACCGCGCTTGGTTATGTGAAACCGACTCAAAACAAAGAATGGTTCGACAACTGACAACTTATGAAATGAACGCT
Source organism: Phaonia tiefii (assembly GCA_963931995.1). Classification (NCBI taxonomy): domain Eukaryota; kingdom Metazoa; phylum Arthropoda; class Insecta; order Diptera; family Muscidae; genus Phaonia; species Phaonia tiefii. The sequence continues at coordinate 296,581,425 of OZ008368.1, forward strand.
GCACGTAAGGCAATACTTCAATCAGTCACAACGTGAGCAGTGACACAACGTTATAAGGAGAAAAGCGAGAGGTAAACCGCCTATTTAAGTGAAAAATAAATAAATAAATAAATAGAAATAAAACCATCAGCAACTAAAGCAGCCACAGGGTTCTTGCATATGCTGATGAGATATACATAAGTAGATATCATTGGGCGAATACTGCCAGAATCATGAGGATGCATTTGCAAAACATCTTCTTTTTTAAACAACTACATATAAGTACCTCTATTTATAGAGATATAGAAAATGGTCTTGAGCTTGAACAATTAAATAAGGAAGTACTTTTTAGAAAAGCAGGTACTTTTTAAATACGTGGTACTCTTTTTAGGAAAAGATTCTTTTTTTAAGAAAATGTACATATTTTCAGAAAGGCTATTTATCTCAAGAAAAGAAAAGGTATTATTTTATTTTTAAGAAAAGGTACTTTTAAGAAAAGCAATTTTTTAAGAAAAGATATTTTTTTTCAGAGAATGTATTTTTTTTTTAAAGAAATTTTTTTTTTATTAGAATTGGGAATTATTTTTGGAATTGGTCCTTTTTTGAATAATAGGTACATTTCTAAGAGTAGGTACTTGTCTAAAGAAAAGTTTTTTTGTTTCACAAAAAAGGTACTCTTTAAAGAAAAGGTCGTTTTTAATAAATGTGTTGTAAGAAAATATACCTTTATAAGAAAAGGTATTTATTTTAAAAAAATATTGTTTTTTAAGAAAAGGTACTATTTGTTAGAAAATGTACTTTATTTAAGCAAAGGTACTTCTTTAAGATAAGGTATTTTTTTAAGAAAACGTACTTTGTTTAAGAATATGAATAGGTATTTTTTGAGAAAATTTACTTTTTTTAATACAAGGCACTTATTTAAGAAAATATTCTTTTTTAAACTTCTTTCACTTAGGCTTTTCTAAATGCACTTTTTATTGAGTTCAAAACTACAATATGTACTAAATATTGGTTACAGGCTTCACTTCCCATTAAACACGAAATTTCCCAACATGTGTTAGTGTAGACACAAACCAAAGCAAAAGTACTAAATATATTTGATAATACTGGGTTGTAGCATAGTAGTGTTAAAAAGTTTTTTGTTTTTCATTTAGCCCCCATCCCGCATCGTGCGATAAGGAACTTCGTTCCAAAAACTGTTGCTGTCGCGGTGATATGAAGATTTTTTTGGTGTCCTGGATTCAAAAGCGGTCGGAAGTGGCATGTCAAATGAATTTGATTGCCTAAAGATTAACCCAAATAAAAGTGCGTTATTTCCTCGCTTTGTAATTAATTATTGGGATACAGGAAAATACATCAGTTAATAATTTGGACTAAATGTGATTTTTCAGTTTGACACCCTCTAAATTTGGTGATCTCAAGCTCTAATTCGGTTGTCACTGCGTCTAATTCGGCTGTGACGAACTCTACTTCGGTTGTGACTATCAGTAATTTGGCTGTGGAACCTGTAGTTTGGTTGGGACAACCTCTGATTCGGCTGTGATGGCCTTTAGTGTGGTTGTGATGACCTCTAAATTCTGTTACGCCTAATTTTTCTGCGGGTCACAATCTCCTGGCACTCGTAGCCATGTTGGGTGTTTTATTCACACAACAAAGAAAATTAATTGATGTTAAGTACAGGAACTGTCAAATAAATTTAAGAAGGGCCCACATACAATCAAGATATCTGGACTTAGTTCAAGCTGTAGGGTACGGTACGTCAGTACCCCACTCGAGGTTTCTCTGAATTCTATGTTAAAGACACATCTCTGTAATGTCCTCATAAAATGTGAAGTTTTGTAAATTTCAATTCAACAATGGCCAGACAAAAGCAAACATTCTTATGATAATTTCAGCGTAAAATATGTGTCTCCGATCAGAAGACAATCTCATTCATGGATAGGGGGATGCAGGCAACAGATACTTTCCTTGAAAGCAGCAGGTCTTTCTTCATAAGTTTGTACGACAGCCCTGCTCTGGCAGTGTTTTGAATTTCGGAATTCCTTTGGCTACAGCTTATTTATGATCGCATCTGCATATTTGAAATATTTATTTCAAGCTTTAAATTTGAAATCTGTGGCATATTGTTCTTCTTCTTCTTCTTGTTTTCCTCTACCATTGTCCTCACCATCAATTGGAGCTAAGCTGGCGGCGGACAATGCGCGCAAACTCAATACTGTGTGGTAATAATCAAGGCTGGCAAAATAAGTTGAGAACTTTAAAATAAGAACATTTTTGACAGATAAAAGCCAAAGGGGTGCTGTCTCTCCGTCTGTCTGCCCTTCCATTGTCTTTTCCATGCTGATGATGATGATGATGATGATGATGGGGACCTTTGATTGGCTCAAGGTATGTTACTTTTTTATTCAGTTTGGCACAAAACAAAATTCCAAAAATTTTCTGAACAGCAAAAGGAACAACAACAAAAAAAAACAGGCAAAACGGCAATGATGATGACGACGTCGGCGACATACTCGCAATATCCAATGCGCTGCAGTCCGGTCCGGTGGGGACCGACAGCAGGCTATATCATCATGCCAAGCATTAGCAAGAATACGGAGAAGATAGACAGGCGGTAGGATGGATGGATGGATGGATGGACGCCTGCCTGATCGGACAGACGTCCGGACACAGAGCTTGTATTCCTAAAGCATAGCAGCCAAAAGCAGCTTGTTTAGTTTTGATGATCTAAATAGTGGTTGGTTGCTTGGTAGTAGCGGCGGTTGGAAGAATGGTGGTGAACGAGGGAGCAGGGACGAGATCGGCCTGGCGAGCCTGTGGAAAAAGCCGCGAAATCTTACACACCAAATACAATAATGTTGCAAACCTGTAAGACCTGCTGCAAATGAAGTTGACGACGACTAAGATGCTCATCATCATCCTGAGATGCTGGACTATTTTTATTGTAAATCTTTAGTATTGGGGCTTGCTGGAATTTTCGCATTTTCAATCAATGAGATGGAATTAAAATATTATTCATTAAGTATGAAGAAAAATTGTAAATTCCCATTAAAATATGAAAAATGGAATAATAATGTATTTTGAAATATAAGGGACTCCCACTCGAAGTCACACAGGGTTGCATTGTAAACAAAATATTTAAACATCTCTTGTGTGAAATTACCAAACATTAACGGAAAAAAGAACTTAGTTGCCAACATCCTATGAAGAGATTTGTAACAGTTTCTCGTAATCAACTAGTTGTGATCCTTGTTCATCTTTAATTTTAAATTGTGACGTACATTTGTTCACTGATACTGAGGAGTTCCACTTGGAGAGCTTTCTCATTGTTAATTACTCGATAGGTTACACTATCGTTACACTATGTCAATAAGAAGGGCGATAACTCGAATTCATCCTTGCAAGTGCCACGCGCCGCTCATTGCATCGCGTACGATCAGAAGCAGCTTATAAATCTTATTACTCGTAGAGGTTCGTCCTATTTTTTTCGGTACTTCCTGTATTCTTTTCCCGGTACTTCCGATATTATCTATTATGAAATCCTCCATGGAGTCTATTATTGCAGAAATTAATTTTCAGCAAAAGAAACATTTCGTAGAATCTATAAAATCGTTTCACACATTCTATCATATGAAATCTATGAAATTTGTGCACAACATTTATGAAACATTTCATATACTTTGTGTAAAGAAATCTCTGAAATTGTTCGATAATAGCTACGATACTATTTAGTAGTTTCTATGAATCGGAATTTATGGAAGTTGTTCATAACATCTATGAAACATTTTCATAAATTGTATGAAAGCTATCATAGAAATATAATGTATCCTGTTATTGTGTTAGGAAATACCCATTACACAACCCACGATCTGAACAGGTTTAAAAGTTCTATTAGAGTTTTAGGTACTTCACATTTTATAACCTCCTCCAGCACTGAAAAATTGTCTTTAAATATCACGAAATGTTTCATAGATTATATGATTTTCTTAATTACTTTTCAGTCAAAGAATTATTTCATAGAATTTATGAAAAATTTTCTTAGATTCTTTGAAACGAAATCTAGGACATGGCCAGAAATGATGCATAACATCTATGAAACATTTCCATTGACACTATTAAAAGAAATCTCTGAAATTTGTTGATAACATCTACGATACGTTTTCACAGAATCTAAGAAAATATTACATGTTTTGAACAATTATCGTAGACCTCTCATAGAAATATAAAGTATCTTGTTATGTGGTACATGGGATAGCAATTCACTTGGCCAGAAATGATTCCTTCATTGGGCAGTCCAAGCAGCTCACTACTTCCACGCAGTATGTCCTGTGCAATGGCTTTATCAGAAACCTGCGTTAGCTAGCTAGACTAAGAAGCAAATGAACAGCCTGTTTTGTGATGCGATATGTCTGATATGTTAGTAGGTGACTGATGTCACTGAAGCTCATCAAGCTATCGGGCATATTCTTTGGTCCTTAGAAGGCGGATGAGCCAAACATATGGGCCAACGGGCCTGGTCAGCGTCTGATCCAGCTGCAATCAAATATCTCGGCAGTAGGTTAAATGCAAAAACCCGGTGGATTGGGTTTGCCTCCCGCCACCGTTCAAAATGGCAGTGAAAATACAAAACCGAAAAATAAAACATAAACAACCCCTATTTGTTGACGACCCCCGCAAACTTTATAAGGACCACGATTAACGGATATGCACTTGGAGTGTATGAACTCTATATAGATCCGGTGCAAGTATCCAACTGGCAGATGTTCTCGATAGTTATAAGGCTGACACCCCTGATCAAAGAACGAAGAACCAAATTAATGGAAGGCACTCGACAATTGTAACATCGATTCTGATCACTACCTGATAGCAGCAAAGGTTCGCACAAGATTAAGTAGAGCGAAAATCGTACGAAACCAAACGCTGAGAAAGCTGGACGTCGGAAAGCTGCAATTACCAGAGGTAGCCACATCCTACTTAAGGAAGCTCTCGCAACTTTGGCACAGAACCCACCCCTCCCGATGACGATCCTGAAGCGCAGTGGAAACCCATTTCCGACTCTACAAAAAACTGCCGCAACAACCGTACTTGGTTTTTCAAAACCGCTTCGCAACAAACCATGGAACGATGAAGAGTGTCGCATTGCAAATGATGAAAAGAACGCTGCACGTGTTGCAATGCTTCAGTCAATTGCAACACGAACTGCAACAGAGCGGTATAGGGAGAAAAGAAAGGGGGTAAACCTTATCTTTAGGCACAAGAAACGGCAGTGGAGAAAGCGCGAGTGAGAAAACTGAAACATACAGAAGAAAAAACGAAGCCCGAAAATTCTACCAAAAAGTCAAAAATGGGACTAATGGACATGATTCAGGACCCCCTTCTGTAAAGACAAGAACGGATATCTCATCGCAGATGTGCAAAGCATGTTGGGATTATGGAAAGATCATTTCTCTGCGCTTCTGGTATCTGAGACATCCAATGACGATGGGGCAATCGATCACAATTTGGACGACGATGTCGACTGCCATCCTCATAACCAAGATGGGGTCAGACCAGCTATTGCCCGGCTTTAAAACAACAAAGCCGCAGGAGCCGATGGATTACCGGCGGAACTGTTTAAGGCTGGCGGCGATGAGCTGATAAGGTGCATGCATCAGCTCATTAGCAAAATTTGGTTAGATGAATGTATGCCCGGCGATTGGAGTCTCAGTGTACTATGTCCCATATTTAAAAAAGGTGACCCGAGCCTATGTGCCAGCTACCGTGGAATAGCATATTCTAGCATCTCCTAGCATATAATAAAAGTGTAACGTGCGAAAGACTAAAACCAATTATAGCTGACGTGATTGGGTCATACCAGTGTGGCTTTATGCCAACTGACCAGATTTTCACGCTACGCCAAATCCTGGAGAAGACCCACGAAAAACAAATCGACACCTATCACCTATTTGTCGATTATAAAGCGGCCTTCGATAGCCCGATACGGGAGACACTCTACGAAGCAATGTCTGATCTTGGTATTCCTGCAAAATTAAAACGCCTTTGTAGGATGACCTTGAAGAACACCAAATCCGCAATGAAAGTTGGTAAGGATCTTAGCGAGCCTTCCGAAATGAAGCGAGGCCTAGGCAAGGCGACACGTTATCGTGCGATCTCTTTAACATCTTAATGAAGATCATTATGAGAAAAGCTGCAGTCAACATGAATAAAACCATCAGCAGCAAAAGGCACATGCTGCTCGCGTATGCTGATGATATCGATATCATTGGGCGCACAATGAAGGAAGATACTGCGGTGTTTTCGAGAATTGAGAAGGCGTCATCCAAAGTGGGTCTTATAGGAAATGAGGTTATGACAAAATTAATCGTTTCAAAATAAAGCGTGAACGTTGATAATCATTATAATTTCTGGGTGGTAGATGAATTTATATACCTCGGATCGGCCGTAAACAATAACAACAACTGCAGCCCTGCGGAGAATTCATAAAGATAGAGATAAAGCCCTCCATCTATACCAGACTCTCATACAACCTGTCCTGCTTTATTGCGCAGAATCCTGGGTGTTATCGCTAGTGGACGAAACATCGCTAGGAATCTTCATCGCTAGGAAATAAAATGTATGGCCCTGACATAGTTAAGCGGATAAGGCCATGTCAGTAGAATGGATGAAGAAGAACCAGCATGAAAGGACAAACCATTATGCGATGAAGAGTGTCGCATGGCAAGTGATGGCAGGAACGCTGCACGCATGGGATTGCTTCGGTCAGATGCAACGTGAACCACGACGGAGCAGTATAAGACGAAAAGGAGAGAGGAACCCCGTTTATTTAAGAAGAAAATTGGCTATGGAGAAGGCGCGTGAGTGAGAAAATGTAAACATCCAGAACGAGAAAGAATACCCAGAGATTCTACAGAGAAGTAAAAAGTGGAGCCGACGGCCATGAATCAGGGCCTCTTTTGTAGAGATAAGGACAGTAAACTTGCCGCAGATGTGCAGAGGATACGAATATAATGCAGATGTTGGGGATATAATTCATTTAAAGGCTTAATACTAATTGTACAATATAAATCGGTTTAATTTAAAGGAGTTCACTTCTCTTTGGCCGTCGGTGGTACAATGTTACTGTGCGCGGCTCTTATGTATGAGAATGTGGGTTCGATCCCGGCTCTAACCACCCTAAATCTCTTTCGACTGCGGCCACCTCGCTTAGTGACGGCGACACTATCGAGTACTTAGCCATGAAAAAGCTTCTCAAAATACAGTTCGGAACCGGTGTAAAATTTTAGGTCCCAATCACTGAGTGTAAAACTAGAATGCGCACAGCTCACTGGTTTGTGAGATGCTCTCCCTAATCCCTTCATGGGATGTAACGGGAAACCATTTATTTACTTCTCTGTTAGTTGTACTCCAAGTCGATAATTGAGTTAGGCGAATATAGGACGATGGTGTCGATTTCGAATATTAGGCGAATATAGGACGATGGACCTGCAATTTCCCGACTTAATAAGGCTGACGACAATGAGTTGGAAGAACGCTTGCATCAGCTCATATACAAAATCTGGTTAGGCAAATGTATTTGGAGAAAGCGGCCCGAGTGCGTGTCTCGTCCCGACTATCGTTTAATAGACCTTTTATCTCGATAGGTATGTGCGAAGGGCCATGTGTTGTAGGCCTGATCGGTCTGTCTTTGATAGGGAAAACTGTATGAAGCTTGGTATTCCTGCTAAGCATACACGTCTTTGCAGAATGACACTGCTCTACACGAAATTCTCAGTAAATATCTCACCGAATCAATTAATACGAGGCAGAGCCTCAGGCAGGGCGACACCTTATCATGCGTCCTCTTTATCATATTAATAGAGATCATTCTGAGAAAGGGTGCAGTCGACACGGATGAGACTATCAGATGACTTGGACATCTGCGAGAAGTTACTGTAGTAGTATTTTCAAGAAACGGGAAGGAATCAGTAAAAGTGAGTTTTGCGGTAAATTACGACAGGACGAAATTAATGGTTTCGATAAACGGAACGTCCACCCGTTTATGGCGTAGAGGGAACTTTAATAACCTCTATTATTTTGACGTAGTGGACGAATTAATTTACATCGGCTCTGTCATGAATAAGGGTAACAACAGAAATCAAACAGATAATTGTGCTTGAAATTACGTGTCATTTCGGACAAAGCAAGAATTTCATTGGTAAGACCCTCTCTCGAGAAATAAAGATCATACTTTATCAGACCCTCATACAACCTGTCTTACTTTGTGGCGCAGAATCCTGGGTCATATCGCACGCTAACGACACATCATTGGGAGTTTTCGAGAGAAAAATGCTCGGGAAAATATATGGTCATACAATACAGAACGGCGACTATTGGCGATTTATGAACCACGAGCTGTTTGAACTGAATCTCGATGTCGACATAGTAAGGTGAATCAGGATAACTCAATTACGTTGGCTAGGTCATGTCCGTAGAATGGACCAGGGCGTAAGGTTTCTCAAGATGTACTAGTAGGACATCGACAAATATTATGAGTAAGACTTCATTAGAAAGACCTGCTAGAATAATGCCTGCGAGAGATTGATTCTACCAACTGGACCGCTGGAGATCGAGCCGGTTGGAGCAATATGCTACTTCGTTTTGTAATGTCCCCATTGTTTAAAGATTGTTTGAGGACACTTAAGTAAGTACGTGAGAAATAGTTGCTTAGAAATCGCAGAAGGGTGAAAATACTTCCAAGTTTCATAACAGGGAATACTATTTTTGAACTATAAAAGAGATTTATAAAGGAATGGGAAGTTTAAATGATTCTACAGTAAACTACAGTAGAAATATATTTACGATATCTGGGTATAAATATGAGAGAGAATTTGAAATATATTTTCCGAATCTTTCAGAACGTCAATTCAGTTTAGTGTACGCCCATAGAAGATCTAAACGATCTGGAGCGCTGGATAGCGAGCCGGTTAGAGAAATATGTTACTACGTTTTGTAATGTCCCCATTGTTTGAGGACACTAAGTAAGTACGTGAGAAATAGTTGCTTAGAAATCGCAGAAGGGTGAAAATACTTCCAAGTTTCATAAAAAGGAATACTATTTTTGAACTACAAAAGAGATTTGTAAAGTGATAAGAAGTTTAAAGGATTGTACAGTAAACTGCAGTAGAAATATATTTACGATATCTGGCAATGAATAAGAGGGAGAGTTTGAAATATGTTTTCCGAATCTTCCAGAATGTCATTTCAGTTGAGTGCACGCCCATAGAAGATCTCAACGAGTTGAGAAGTACAGAAATAAATGGGATATGACGCAACGTATGTTTCTCCTGACGTAAAGCGAATGGTGATGGTTTTTAAGTCACTGCTTCCAGATGTTGACCTCCATGGCCCTTAGGTAATACTCGGCATATTGCACCCCGGCATGAGGATTATCGCCTCTTTAACGAGTTCCAAAGAACAAGGGTTATGATGGATCCATGAATTTAGCTCGATCCAAATGGAAATGGAGTAAAAATGCTGAACCAGGAAACATTCACTCAAGATCACTCTCATACAAGATCTAGAAGATGTAATATGACTAACAATAAATACAATTTGTATCAAAATTTCAACTTTAACAGGATATCAAATCCAATGAGTTCAAAATGTTGAATTGGATCTCAAATATTTCCAAAAATATTTTTGCATGATATCTCGAAATCTTGAGCATTTCCAAAATTCTGCTACCATTTTCAAAATCGTTACACTGATCTTTCATTCTTAGTTCTCATTTTTCTATTATAGCAAACCATTCAACCTAACCTTAAAAAACGCTAACATTTTCAATCACATTCTCGACATTTCTGCAACAAAACGTCAAACATAATGCTATTCAAATTTTCCAATTCATTCATTAACATACCATGCAAATGCGATACCATACATACCAATCTACTAGTCGAGACCATGCCCATTGTCACGGTGCAAACGAATAAAACACTAGTTGGCAATAAAATAATCAAAACAAGAAAACTGTAAAAATATTTATGCAATAATATTGACATTGTTTCATGGTATGCTAATTGTTGCCGGAGTACCACGAGTACTCCCAGAGCTGCAACCACCCAACCAACCAACCATCCAACTGCTATGCCAATTGATACAATGTGTGCCGTTGTCATCTAACTACCCCACGCTTTTGGATCTAGGGGGACTGCACGCTCTTGAAATATTTTATATTATAATGCAAGCAAAAAAAATCATCAGAAATTATACATACAGAAAGAAACAATCTACCATACGAACGACATACTGAACATAGTTATGCAGCGGTGGTACAGCGATTTCAAAAAGTAAAGACCATTGTACTGCGTAATAGAGTAGCGTATTTTTCAACAAAATGTAATAACAGGCATGTAGTAAGTAATGTAGTAAGCTGGTATGCGAGTTATTTTAAAGTAGACACATTTTTAATCGGAGTCCTCCAACTCGCAAGGTTTGGTTAGGTTCTAATGACAGTCGACTTTTTAGCCCTTTCTGATGCCACATGACTAACGTGAAATTATATCCCCACCGAAAAACCATTTAGTTCGCTCCAAGAACTTCAAAATTGTGCCAATACTTAGGTGTAGCAACAGGTCTCAGGTCTCATCATAAATAGTAGCCAATAGTAGACATTCATTTTCCTAGGGCTCGACATTTGCAGATAATATGTGCACTGGATTTTCCTCATCGTTACGTTTTTTACAAAAGTCATTAGCTGTGATCTTTAGACACCCCGCATTTGTATCAATAACACATACAACAAACTTCAGTTGTAGCAACTGTAAATTTGGCTGTCGTTAACGAATTGCAGTTGCCGCAATCGAAGTGTGGTTGTAACGACTGACAAGTGAAATTTAGTTGAAGCAACCTCTATAACTGTTGTGAAAACCTCTAATATGGTTGTGACAACCTGTAAATCAGCTGTGACAACCTCTAATGTAGTTGTGACAACCTCTAATGCGGTCATGACAACTTCTAGTTAGGATTTGATGACATCTAATGCGGTTAAAATCTGTTACGGTTAATTAAGTGATATTTTCTATGGGTGTAGTAAGAGCTTGCGGGTACTAAAACGGGTATGTTCTCACGATTTCGACTATTACTATCCGATGCTTGTGATCTCAGTTTAATCCAATCCAAGCGGTAGGCCTGGGTTGATCCAGAACTAATTTCAGAGACTTGATTGCAACCTGTGCGTCAGAGAACAAATTGAGTCATTCAGCCAGCCGGATATTATTATAATCACCAAAGTTTTAGCCTGATAAAAGCTATAAGTAGTAGGTAGTACACGTGAAAGAAACCTTCGCAGGGGACCCTTTCCATTAAGAGCGTATGATATTTCCGATCGACTGCAGGTTCCACTTATATCGGGGAATATTCGGAACAATATTCAATACTATTATATGACAAAGTCCAGTCCTGCCTCAGTGTGATAGTTGCCTTAACCTGATGGCAGAAGTAGAAGCAATCTGTTTCCCGATAATGTCCAACGACAGCAAATGTAACTTTGCAGATATTGTATGAATTGAATTACAATCCAAATTGACATATGTACTTTGATGTAGTACTTTGTTGTTAGAAGCATATTGACGAGTGAGCTAAGAAAGCCTATGGGCCTTTCAAACCTGTGTCGATTGACCATTGTCAGTTAAAGATATATGCTGCCATATATACTCACTGGTTTAATTGTTTGAAGAGCTATTGTAGCAACCGTAAATTCGGCTGATGTCACCGAATTGCAGTTGGCGCATCTGAATTTCAGTTACCACAACCGAATTGAGGTTGTCACTACTGAATTTATACTAAAGTGAGTCCGAACATAAATTCGATTAAAACAACCTCTAATGTTAAGCTATTGACTGAAATCATCGTCGATAATTCTTCTTTTCTTGAAAGCAATCAACCGCTGCCCGAGGTCGGAAACGTATCTATTTCAATGTCTGAAGAATTTTTCCGAACAAGTAGTGTAGTAGTACACGAATCCCAATGGAATTACAGAATTTCTTGGTCGGACTGCACACCCCATCTACTCTTCGGAAAATGGCAGTAATATATATATTCATTTGAGCGTCCGCCTAGTGTTTCCGTGGTACTAAGATAGAGACGGGTGATAAATGTATCACTCAAATAGGATATACATTTGGTATCTTTCATCAAGTTCTATGTGTGATATAGGTACACCCAGAGAACTAATTGGTTGAATAGAGGTTGTAGCAACCGTAAATTCGGCTTTTACCACCGAATTGGGGTTGCCCTAACCGAATTTAGGTTGTCACGACCGAATTTAATCCTCACAACTGAAATTCGGTTGAAGCAACCTCGTTTCTTAATTGATTCGGTTGTGACAACCGAATCTTGAGTTATATTCTTTTGTCAACCAATTTTCCCAAAATTTCGGTTGGTATAACCGAATTTGGAAATAATTTGGATTCAACAACGCTACTAAATTCGGTTAGAGTAACCTAATGTGGCCTCAATTAATGTAAAACAACCCAATTTGGCATCAATTCGCTTGTCAGAACCGACTTTGTCATCAATTCGGATATCACAACCGAATTTGGTATCAATTCAGGTATAACAACCCAATTTGGCATCAATTCGGTCGTAATAACTGAATTAAGTTATTTATAATTATTAAGTTGCAACGACCGAATTCGACGTCAATTCGATTGCTGTAACCGAATTTCTCATGAATTCTGTAAGTTCAACCGAATTTAATCTCCAACTTGACGTTTAAAATTATAAAAACAAATAAAGGGTTTTTCAACAGAGACGCTACAAAAGTAAATCGATGGGGACAGCAAACGACGCCATATTTTTTCCCGCTCTTTTGACATTTCTCTTCAGTAAGGTTTGCCATTTCATCATGGAAAGATATACGAGCCAACAACGAGTCGAAATTATTAAAATTTACTACCGAAATTTGGAGTCAGTGGCCTCAACTTTAAGAGCGCTACGTCCAATTTATGGTCTTCAGCGATGAGGCTCATTTCTGGCTGAATGGCTTCGTCAATAAGCAACATATGCGTTATTGGTCAGAGAGCAATCCACACGTAGTCCATGAGTCATCATTGCATCCCGAAAAAATTACGGTTTGTTGCGGTTTATGGACGAATCGCTACCGTTCAATGATAACCGAATATTTTTGGCCCCAACTGGATAATATCGACTTGGAGGACATGTGGTTCCAACAGGACTGCGCCACAAGCCACACAGCGAATGCCACAATCAATTTATTAGATACCAAGTTTGGTGAACGTGTTATCTCACGAAATGGCCCAGCCTCGGTCGTGCGATTTGACGCCGTTAGATTATTTCCTGTGGGGCTACGTCAAGTCTATGGTCTATGCCAACAAGCCAGCGACGATTGATGAACTTCGTACGAATATCGAACGTGAAATTGCAGCAGTATCGGCCGATTTATGCTTGAAAACCGTCGAAAATTGGGTTCAGCGCCTGGACTTTTGCAAGTGTGCCCGTGGTGGCCATGCAAAAGAAATCGAGTTCCATACATAATGGCATCGAACGTACTTTCACAGGAATAAAGAATTTCATTGGTATGTAAAACCGGTTTTGTTTTATTTAAAAAAACTTTTGTAGCACTCTTATTGAAAAACCCGTTATTATATTAAAAGAAGTTAAAGAATGTATAATTGTTCCTGTCGCCGCGATTTCAAGATTTTTTTGTGATTATTAACAAAGGTAAGTAAACATATTTTAATTATGGTTTTTGTATTAAATCGTCTTATTTTGTAGAAAATGTCCAAGAAGATATCAACAATTTTGGTTGGTCGTTGGAGATATGCTGCAATCACCTGTGTGTGAAACGGTTTAGGCCCTACATCAAAAGATACAACACTCCAAATTGGATCGGTTACCCGTGATGGCCGGGACTTCCAAAAAGGTCGGTAGTGACATATGTGTTACCCTAAAGATTTCCCTATTTTTTTAATAAGAAAAATAAGATATACAGAAAAAGAAATATAAATATGTATAATAAATCAGGTTTCAATATTGTGAGAACCACCATTGAGGTTGTGTCAACCTCTAATGAGGTTATGTCAACCTCTAATGAGGTTGTGTCCACCTCTAATAAGGTTGTGTCAACCTCTAATGAGGTTGTGACAGCTTCTAATGAGGTTGTGTCAACCTCTAATGAGGTTGTGTTAACCTCTAATGACGTTGTGTTAACCTCTAATGACGTTGTGTCAACCTCTAAATTCGGATACAGCTAACTCGGCTGTCTCCGCCGAGTTTTTCTGTGAGTGTATTGAAGAATCGGGAGCTCTTAATGTTCAGGGCATGAAAACACAGTATGGAATCTGTTAGAATAAATATGTGGTTACCAATAAAGATGTGGTTCCAGTGTTAGCGTTTTTACAGTTAATCTGAGATTCTCAATATCTACCACGATAAATCACGAAAAGCGAACATATCCTAAGTAAATTTGGTATTAGACAACGTTTTGTCCAAAGCCAGTCTGCCCATTGGGGTAGTTGGTTATTTAGTTAGTTTGAAAAGAGCGGTGCGATGTGGAGTGTTCAAAAAGAAAGCACTCTAATCCTTCCCATGTCAGCATACGTGTATATGCCGCTGATCCGACGTGTTGTGCGCTCTCAATTTACCCTACTAAGTCACTACACCTCTATAGGAATTCGGTGATATTCACCAAATTCCTTAAGATAATCCAGGCCGTTACCACAAGCATGACCGGTATTATACCGTCCAAGAGATACCTGCATCTAGCTTGTGTGAAGGCCGGGCAGTGGCATAGGAAATGGTTCATGGTCTCATCGTCTCATCGTCCTCCATGCAGGCCCTGCACTCACTATTCGCCAATAGTCCAACGCGGTACAGATAGACCCGTAATTCCGAATGTCCCGTTAAGACTCCTATCATCTTACCCATTTCAGGTTTTGGGTAAGTGAAGTTTGGTCGCCAGGAAAAATAAAAACAAATATATCTTCATCTCTCAAATTATTGTAACAGGAACTCGTACCCAGTGTGTGACTTAGAGTAGGGTTATATTCACGTCGGTTTACCGTTTTCTTTTTATACATGTTTTTGGAACGCAGTTCCTTATGGCACGTTGCGGGATTTTCTTAAAAACCTGTTGATAATTATAATTTATAGTTTAATTTGAATTTTCTGTCCAAATGCAAATTCAAAAAATGTCCATAACATTGGAAATTGTACTTATTTTCAAAGAATTTCCTTCATATCTGGCACTTTTGATTTTCAAATATTTTATACAGTACGGGTTTATGAATTTGAAGGAACTATAAGGCAATACCTATCAAAGCCACAAACCTCTACTTATAAAATACTTTATAAACAGAATTGCCAGCAGTCAAACAAATTCAAAACAATTACAAGCATTCCCATATTTCGTTACAATTGGCATCCGATTCCATAAGCTGCATTTGCATTGCCTGAGCAAATTCAAATTCAAAATTTTTTAATTGCCCTTGTAAACAATGGTAATTCTTTTGCATTTGGATTAGATAAAGTAATGCAAATTAAAATCCAATGCAACTTAAAAAAAAACCCATGTATGATAATTATGGGCATTGGTGATACAACTATGCAACTGTACAACTTTGTGCAACTGTTGTTAATGAGAATCCGGGTGTCCACCCTGCTAGAGCGGCCTTTGAGTCATCTCACTTTGAGACCACGAGTTGCGACGGCTCAAAGTTGTACTGTATAAAACTTTAGGTCAAGATCGGTAAACAAGTAGCACACGCGACGGCCCCTTCGTCGTAAAAACTTCTCATTGGCTCCTTGTTTTCCTGTAAAACGCCAACTTTTTATAACGACTATAATGTCCCCACATAATATCTAAATATCTGAATGGCAGACAAGTTTGTATGTTTTGGGATGGAAGCGCATTATAAAGAATATAGTTATACTCGTATATGTAGATATAAACGAGCAATCGTCGAATAGAGCTCTCCAGCACTGTAGTTCAAAGTTGTACTCGCTTTGTATGTAAACGGGGGGATGCATGAATATGGTAAAGTTGAAATACCGCCGCACCCAAGTGAATACCATACGAGGAGTTGAAATAACAAGCGCAAACGCGAGTGAAACGAGCATATAACTGACTCCATGCACACACACACACACACACATGTACATATGTGACAGCCAGCTAGTCAGCCAGCCATACATACTAGATCCATATACGACGCAAGCACGCTTGCGCACCTCTCATACAAATATTTCTTACCTACATACATAGTTAGTTATGGCACAACAATCAACTATCCAACGAACAACAGCATAAATATATGACAATTATATCGTATGTAGAGTGTCCAATCATTCCAATCAACAATTAAAATCAAGTACAAGAATATTAATAGAATTTACCAATCTGGTGGGAAAGAACTGCACACGAAGGGGGCTTGGCTTGAAGCAAAGGAATTTGAGCTACACGAGTTTTTGTTCGGTAGAAGTTTAAGAATTCCATTAGAAATTGATCAAAAATATTTCTCATATTTCCTCGGGATTAGAACTAGATTTTTGAAGTGGTACCTGCTGGTTCTGAGGAGGGTTTGTTATATGCTTTAATTTATCATCCCTTCGCAATAAAGTGACTTGTCAAGACTGTAAGAAATAGAATCATCGGCAGCCATTCTTCAGGTTAGTCACAGAGAAAATGTGGCACATAAGGGAGTAATTCGTAGCCCAATTCCCGAAATTTCCACAATGGTGAACTCGTTGCTTCATTGTTTTTTCTTCAAATCGTTAGTGTAAGTTTAGGTTCGATAAAAGTGGCTGTCAGTATTGACATGCTAACTCCTCCGAGGACCGTTGTAATCTGTGTAGATACATATTCTCCGGAGGGTTGTGACACTACTTTTCAGTAGTTCAGCAACCTCCAGTATGCCGGTAATTTCCGCCTGAAATATACTACAGTGATCAGGCAGCTTGAAGGAAATATTTACATTTAGGTCCGGCGAATGGACCCCATAGCCTACTTGCTCGTCCAACTTTGATCCATCCGTGAAATATCTGATACTACTGGTATCCCCTTCCAGTGACTTTTCCCAGGTATTCCAGTTCGGAATAGAAGTCCTTAGATTTGTCGCTGGTAGAAGGTAGGGGATACAGTAGTCCGTTTTTACGGGAATAGAGTTAATCCGGTGTAGTGATTCAGCGTGTCCGGAATGCCCGGATATCAAAACGCCACAACCTCTGATTCTCACCAGGGATGTAGCAGCTGCCGATTCGGCCATGATATCAGGAGTACAGATGTTCAGGATAGCACTAAGTGCAGTACCTGACGTAGTGCCCATTGCCCCACTAACGCTAATCAGTGCTGATCTTTGCATTGTCATCAAGGAATTCAGAATATACTTCTTTTGGAGGGACCTCCACCAAACTACGATGCCATAGAGAAGTATTGGTCTGACTATTGCCGTATAAATCCACATGGTGATCTTAGGAGACAGTCCCCAGCGCTTTCCTATCGCCCCTTTACAGCAGTAAAGAGCAACAGACGCCTTTTTCACTCTCTTCTCCATATTCGGTATCCAAAACAGTTTTCTGTCGAGAATTATTCCCAGGTACTTGACCTTTTCCGTCAACTGTAATTGCACCCCATTAACTGACGGCAGTTCAAATGCGGGTATTTTATATTTCCGAGAGAACAGGATAAGCTCGGTTTTATGTGGTTTAAGTGATAGCTCGTTGTTAGCGGTCCAGTTCGAAATCAGACTAACTAGGCTGGTTGTACGAATGCTAAGCAAATTGAGGTTACTACCCGTACAGATGATAGCAATATCATCGGCATAGGCAAAGACCTGTCATTCGGCTCTGTCCAATTCAAGAAGCAGTTCATTGACAGAAGTTAACCATAATATTGGAGACAGAACTCCCCCTGCGGTGTCCCCCTGTTAACGTTCTTAGCAATTGTAACACCACCCCATTCAGCTTTGACGACGGATCTATCCACCAGAAGCTTTCCAATTAGGCGTGCCACTAAGCTGTCGACTCCTAGATTCTGTAACGACCTGAGAATCGCCGAAGGTTGAATGTTATTCAAGGCTCCCTCGATGTCCAGGAAGGTCCCCAGAGCGAAGACCTTATTCTCAAGAGAGTTTTCTATTATGCTGACTATAGACCTGCCCTGGATATAGGCATGCTGAGAACTCGATAGTAGATTTTGTGGAAGATTACTTCGAACGTGAATGTCCAGTAAGCTTTCAAATGTCTTAAGAACAAAAGATGATAGACTGATTGGTCTAAAGGCCTTTGGTTGGACATGAGAGCATTTGCCCGCTTTCGGGATGAAAACCACTTTGGTTTGCTTCCAAATGCTAGGAATGACTCCCAGCGTAAGGCAGCCTTAAGTAAGGCAGATTGCCTCCAACCAACTACAAGATACGTATAGTGCCTCCTGTAGTTGCGCGGGAATTATCCCGTCAGGTCCGGCTGATTTATAGGGCTTAAAGCATCTAATGACCCATATCAGATTCTTTCTGCTCACTATTGAGCGAACTTTTTCTAAGCTAGACGCCATGCTCCGTCCACATCTAGGAGCCTGTAAACTGACACGGTGTGGGTATGTGGACACCAAATCACACATGCTACACCATCCCGGTGTTTCGAGATGAGGCTGAAACAGAAAAGTATATTAGTGAATCAGTTTGTGCTCCTTAAATTTAGTCTAAGACCATTCAGTTGAAATCCCTGAAAATCGATTGGATTTAAAAAGAAGTAAGCTCCTAAATATTGTTTCCTAACCAACCAACGGGAGGCTACACGCTGAAAAATATCGGCCCCAGGAACATACTGTAGAAACTATGTACATGTTTGCAAGCATTGTTTTCGTGAATTGGAGATCTTCTCTTGCACTCACTATTTGCCACTTGTCCAATACGGTATAAGTCGGCACTTAAGCCCGAGTGTCCCGTTAAGACTCCAATAATTTTGCTCATTTTAAACTTTTCCAGTTTCAGCAAGCCTTTTGTACTCAACCCATCGGGGTACCCCTATAGGATAATTGTCAACCTACCCACAGTTTCCTGATTCTCTGTGGGCCGATTCCGCCCATTGGCTCAAGTCAGCCTTCGTCCGAAATTTTCATACTCTCCAGGCTCACCGTATGAAGTTTTCTGGCTTTTGTTGCCAGAATGTTCGCATGCTCATTACAATGTGGAACAAAATGAAAGCTTTTCAAAAATTGTTCGTAACTTTTTACATAAAATTGCTGAACGCATCCTGCACCTAAAATATAAGGATAACATGATTTCCTATAACAATTCCTCATAAAAATGTGCAAAAGGGCGAAATTCAGTGAAAAATCCTAGACATGAGCCTAGCTTTGAGCCATCCGTATAACAGCAGGTTCCAATTGACATTTGTGACAGTTTTCCATCCTGCTAAGCGTCCCTAGATGACGTCATAGTCACGCAGCTCGCCTTAATCCTTAGATTGGATATTCGGTCTGATTCACTTGCATCTTGCGTTAAACCGGCCAAGACCTCAATTATTCATTCATTGGTGTTTCCACTCGTGATCCCTATTGATCCATTCACCTATCGCCTCTAGTAAAGGGGTTTTCAACAGAGACGCTACAAAAGTAAATCGATAGGGAGAGCAAACGACGCCATATTTGTTCCCGCTTTTTGACATTTCTCTTCAGTAAGGTTTGCCATTTCATCATGGAAAGATATACGAGCCAACATCGAGTCGAAATTATAAAAATTTACTACCGAAATTTGGAGTCAGTGGCCTACCATTCAGTGGCCTCAATCATCTTCAGCGATGAGGCTCATTTCCGGCTCAATGGCTTAATCCGTAATCCATGAGTCATCATTGAATCCCGAAAAAATTACGGTTTGGTGCGGTTTCATTGGGCCGTACTTCTTCCGTGATGATCAAGACCGGCACATTACTGTGAATGCGAATCGCTACCGTTCAATGATAACCGAATTTTTTTGGCCCCAATTGGATAATATGGACTTGGAGGACATGTGGTTCCAACAGGACGGCGCCACAAGCCACACAGCGAATGCCACAATCAATTTATTGGAAACCAAGTTTGGTGAACGTGTTATCTCACGAAATGGTCCAGTCGATTGGCCGCCTCGGTCGTGTGATTTGACGCCGTTAGATTATTTCCTGTGGGGCTACGTCAAGTCTATGGTCTATGCCAACAAGCCAGCGACGATTGATGAACTTCGTACGAATATCGAACGTGAAATTGCAGTAGTGCCCGTGGTGGCCATGCAATAGAAATCGAGTTCCATACATAATGGCATCCATACATGATGGCATCGAGCGTCTGGACTTCTGCAAGCGTGCCCGTGGTGGCCATGCAAAAGAAAACGAGTTCCATACATAATGGCATCGAACGTACTTTCACAGGAATAAAGAATTTCGTTGGGATCTAAAACCGGTTTTGTTTTATTTAAAACTTTTGTAGCGCTCTTATTGAAAAACATGATAGTTTTGCCACAAGGGCTGCTTCGTATTTGACCCTGATCCCAAGTCGATGGAACACGCTAAAAACTTTGTATTTTATTGTTGTTTGGATGCAAATATAATGTGTTTGTAGCTTGTCGCAAATATAGTATATTTGTGTCCAAACACATTGTGTTCCCTATTCAATATAACATGTGTGAGACACAATACAGGTTATAATATAGGTATTTGTGACCCTAATGAAGCTTTTTTTGTTGAACGCTGCTGAAAACGAAAACGTGACTTACTGTCTGCAAAAAGCACCAGATCTTCTATTCACGAAGACAATGCTTGCAAACATGTACACGGTTCCTGCAATATGTTGCTGGGGCCGTCATTTTTCAGCATGTACATAAAACAGTCTCCATAACCTTGTCAGGGTCGTTCTCATTGCACCGCTGATTCCAATGCAGCACATAAGTAGAACCTGATCATCTCACCTCATACCATCCCAGCTATGAAGTATCGCAGTATTGCATTTCTTCTCAACTAACGTCTATCATATTACGGAAGCATATGTTAGTACACACAGGGAAAAGATTAGTTGGAAATCAATTCAGGCATTGGAAATTCCATGCTAAAGTCTATATTTTGTCATACATCTGAATTATTTGTCGATGTTATTGATAGTTAAAAAATGGGTCTTACTAAATACAAGTTGATACTACAGAAATTAAGTTGTATTAACTAATCTGAGTATTTCAAAAACCTCATTCATCTGAAATGGAAGATACAACTAATAAAAAGTACAATATTAGATTTCGTGTTCAAATATTAGTTACTGTAATCATAATTTAGTTTCTGTTGCAAAACACTTGTTACAAAGTCATGTATTCGATTTTTCCCAAGAGGCATTGTTGTTAAAGAGAAACTACGGATATTGGAATGTTACACGAGGATTTCACAGAAAAACTATTATTTTAAACAGAAAGTGATAAACAAAGTTGTGAAAAACAATAAAGTGTATACTTATAGATATCAGCCAGCGAAGAATACATATTATCATAAATTGAGGTGAAGTGAGACTTTTAAACACAATCGTTGAATCTGACAATTATTATTGTGGATGATACAATTAACTTAAACATACGATGCCGTGCTATAAGGCCATAGGCAATAAAGCCATATGGCCTTATTTCTCATCACTTTGAGAAATGAGATCATATGACTTTATTACCAACACGAGAGTGCAATAACACCATATGAGTTTAACAATCGAAGTGGAAATAACGCCATACCCGTACAATCCATTGTTAAAATTGCATATTGTCCACGTAAAGAATGAGTTGTCAGAGTCAACCGTTGAAGAGATATGGATCAAGCGAGGGAGGGGGGGGGGGGCGCCCGCCCGCGGCTGTCCGCGCCCGCGCGCGGCGCCCTGCTCTTGCGCCCCGTAGGAAGCTTCCAAAGCATGGTAATTTTTACAGATTTATGGAATTCTTCTGCATTTCTTATGCGATTTAGAAGCGACCAAATCAAGTGATTTCCTTAAAGCAATTTCCGGATGCACATCTGTATACACTGCCAGAAGTTCTTACGGAAAAAAGCGAAGTATTTTCATACAAAATCGATATCGACTTTTAAGGGAGAAGAAAATAACCCTGAGTACTGTACTACTCGCACAGTTCTCCAAAATGAAGAACTGTATGCTTGAGGAAGATTTTATAAATACAATTGACAGCGCTGACGACATTGAATCAGATGCAAATAGCAGCGAAGAAGAAGGCACTGACGCAGAAATGCAACAGCAACATTATCTGTCATGTATTGTTTGTTGCGAAAACGACAGACAAATACTTTTTGATCCATGCAAACATTTTAAAGTTTGTCAGTCATGCTACCAACAAATAAAAGGAAGAGCTGAAAAGAACGGAACACATACATTGAGTCCTATTTGTCGTGCCATCATTACGGATGCCACATTGTTAATTATTGTAGAAAAGAAAATACATATGTATGTAAATATTTAAATTTTCTGTTAACTGAATTAAATTTTTTTGCCAATAAAATAAATCAAATACACTACATAAGTAGCACATAGAAAATTATCAAAGGTGAAATAGTACCATAATGGCTTTATTGTACTTGCTCTGTGGTAATAAAGCCATATGGTCTTATTTCTCAAAGTGATGAGAAATAAGGCCATATGGCTTTATTGTCTATGGCCTTATAGCACTGCATCTAAACATACATATGATACCCAGTGTAACCCATCCCCATTTTTGATCGAACATATGAAAAATTTAGAAAAAATGTCTATATCTCGAAAACGAAGCGTCCAATCGCAAAAATAACAAATTTTTACGTGTTTCTAAGGGTTTCTCACAAAGTGTTCCAATTCGCATGAAATTATTTTTTTTTTTTCAAAAAATCGCCAATATAAAAATATGGCTATATCTCGGAAACGGTGCGTCCAATTGCAAAAATAATAAATTTTTTACCTCCTTACGAGGCTTTTATCTATGGATGTCTTCAATACGGCATCACTTTTATTTTTAAAAAATCGCTAAAACTAAAATTTCTGGAATCAAAAATTGCTAAAACGCCCCTATGCCTCAGAAACGGAGCGTCCAATCGAAATCAAAACTATTTTTTACGGGTTTCTAAGGATTTTTCATAAGGTGGTCCAATCGTATGGAAAACATTTTGTTCAAAAAGTCATCCAAATATGAAAATCGCTGAAATAAAAAATACGACAACACTTATTTAAACAAAAATCTCTAAAATCGCTATTTTAGCGATTTACTTATTTTGGCGATTCCATACGAATTGTACCACTTTATGAAAAACCATTAGAAAGCCGAAAAAATTAGTTACATTTCGATTGAACGCTCCGATTGTGAAATATATACATAATGGCGGTTTAGCGATTTTTTATTCAAAAAAAATTTAGTTTTATCGATTTGTTTAAAAGCCAATGTGTCACTTCCGGGCTGAGACCCCATTTGGATCCTATAACCCTTTTGCATAGCGGCCAACATTTGTAGACTTTATTCGCCCTGCCCACTATGTGGTCCTTCCAATTCAATTTCCGATATTTAAATATTAAATCTTATCGGATATTTCAATCATCTTATCCAGGAGCCGAGGCTCTTCAAACTCTGAGCTTTTCAATTTCCTTGTGATAAATGTCGGGTTTGTAAATAAATTTCGGGGTTTTCCGAGTTCACATTTAAACCCCTTCGATGTGTCCAGTTATACGCTGTATTACAAATACGCCTAACTCAATTATATTTCCTATGGATTTAGATGAGGCAAATCTACATTTAAAAGTCACTTGTCGGATATGCAGTTGAACGCCTCCTTCTATCTTTCGACGTTGTCAAACGATTACGTTTGTGGCATATACGGAGCAACCACAGCATCAATTTCGCGGTTGACTTTTTCATACCCAACTGATCATGCAAATCCAAACCAATTCGACTCTATAACGCTCTAATTTTGTAACGCAATTAATAAGTCTGTTCTGAAGATAAAGCTTTAGCCAAACTTTTTCTATTATAAATCGATGGTATCGACGCCCATATTCTGTTGAAACCTAATATATTTTAGACCAATGCCACTATTTGTGGGAACTGAAAATCGTTGAGTATAACACTCAAATACTAATTTTTCCGTGAAAATTTCCTACCTATACCCAGCATTCTTCGCTAAAGTTGAAACGGTTTCCTCAAATAAAAACGTTTGCCGCAAAAATGATTTCTATTACTGTAAACGAACTTTCTTTTATGCCAACATTTTTATAATATGGGTCTTGGGTTAAACTCATCCCAACAGCATCAATACCGTTATTTGTACGCATTCTGGTTAGTGGATTTGACTGCAAACGTGTAAATGTAGACCAAACTGTGTCCAATGGTTTTGAAATTCATGTGAAATGGTCGAAACATTTTTTAAATGTCAGTTTTTTTAGATTATCATATGATTTCATTATCATATCGTATGATTCCCGTGTGATCATATAAACTTGAAAGAAAATTATAAAAAGTCTACTTATACTTATACAATATCCAGTTATTGATGACAAATTTATTACATTGTCTGGAAATTCCATACCATAGACATACTACATATCCACTTATGTATTTAAAAGCCACTTGGATTCAGTTCCCACCAAACATTTCACTGAATCACCATCGCAAGAGCAACAACATTTTATTCGCAGATTCGCAATTTGTTTCCCGATAATATCCAAAATTATGACACTTTTCCGCTGCATTCAGACATTTCATACGAATCCCGAAAGTCAGCTTAAGTGGAAGGGGATGAAAGATTCTCATGATTTGCTTTTCTCAAAAGCAAAAGAGTCATTGGTACTCAGCTGCAGCTTCAAAAATATTTGCAATCATTACAACAAAACTAGGAAGTTATTCCTGGTAATCATAAAAATTCTTATTAAATTACTCAAAAAAAAACAACAACAACAATTTCAAGAACAAAAAGAAATGATGTTGTTACAACAACAATCGTCGTCGCCTTCGAAACATACCCAGTATGATCAGAGCAACAGCATTCATGGGCAACAAAGAAATCTGGACAAAAAAAAATTCCAAAGAACTTACAAAATTTTATTTATTGTTAGTTTGTGATTATACGAACGAGAGTCATCTCACCTCATACCATCCCAGACCAGCTTAAGCAACCAAGCAGCCAGCCCATCTAAGCGATCAAAGTGATCATCATCACCATCATCATAATCATCGATAGATGGTTGTGGTGCTTCATTTGGCCGGTTTGAATGTTTCGAATGGAATGGCTTGGTAACATTCCATAAAAACTATACAATAACAACAATACAAATATGCATTTGCAACCCAAATTCTTACAACATTAAGGGTCAATTTTACAGGCCGAAGTGGTTTGATTTAAGACACAGATTGACCATACCCTGCAGAAGAAGGTAGAGGCATTGACGCCTGACGAGTGGTGCTCATGGTACAAATATAATGGTAGATGCAGTACGACAATAAATACAAGCCAAAAACAACAGGCATTTTGTTTTTGCTCAGTGTCTGTATTGTGTCAAGTCAGCTGATAGAAAAATACTAAAATTGTTGACAAAATTGGAAAAAGTGCCATTTAGAAATTGTTTTATTTGATATTCTGAAAGTGCTTAAATGTGGAAATTAAAACGTTTTTATGTGATTTTTACAGAGAAAATTTTTCAAAAACAGCAGTTGCAGGCGAACGGGGGTTGCAGAAACCAAATGTAAACAAACTTTGACATAAGAGGAAAACTTACTCATACTCACCCCAGAAAAAAGTTAAAATCAGCTGGGCTAGTGCTTCTACCATTTATTTGTACCATGAGTGGTGCTCTACTAGAATAAAAGTAAGTAGTCGCAACGGATACGATTTATAGACGGGTGGCAAGTACTGGTAGACTAGTCGCAAATGCTGAACTAATTTTTTAAGTTGGCAACACTATCAACATATGTTTAGGTTAGCAATGCTGTTAACAGCTGTCAACAATTGTTGGCTTTAAATTAATTTGAATTTTTTTTTGTAATATTGATAGAATTGAAGCCATTGAAGAATTTTGTGTACAAAGTTTTTGTTTTTTATATATTTTAAATGTAATTTAAGTTTTTAACTCTTTTTTTAACATTTTCAATAAATAATTAAAATAAACGTATTAAAACAAAATCTTTGTGTATATTGTTTAATATTTCTCAATACCAATTTACCCACAAACTACCTACTCGTGGATTAGTTCAAAGGCGACTGGTGGAAAATTACTCCCAAACTCTGCAGTCGTGCACAACTCCCAACCTCTGCAGTCGTACACTACACCCAAACTGTCCAGGGGTGCACCACTTCGAAAGCGACACAAAATCGAGTAGTGATGTTCGTATGACAACCCAATGTTAAAATCGTCACTTGAAACCATTAACGGGGAAATGAAGAGCGACTAGTCGGTATCGTTTTGCGGCAAGTCGAATAGTACGAATAGTTCAATCATTCGGAAAATACACTTCAGTTAAGTCGCCTAGGAATTACACATCGTACTGATTAACCCTTGTATTCAGTTCGAATGAAATTTTTGCTCCCATAAGAGAACGCTTAAGCCCCGTATTCAGTTCTTATGATATTACGTACATCCACTTACATTAAAATATCGACAATTTCTTGATCCGAAAATTTGGATCACTTTTCGTTTGCTTGGTCAATCAATTACAGGGTTGTTATGCCAAAGTTATTTCGTACGTAAACAATTGACATTTCGATAATTTTAACAACCAAAAGTAACCATATAGGTGGTATCTCTCCGAAACAAAATTCCCCGTTTCTTACGAAAATTCCGCAAGAACTGAATACTGCGCTTAAGCTTCCTATAATCTACACAGCTTACTGGTTAACATTGTATTCAGTTGAAATTAAATTTTCTCTTCCATAAGAGTACCCTTAAGCCCCGTACTCAGAGCTTATGAAATGTTCGTTAACATAAGAAGTACGTCTACAAAAAATAACGAAAATTTCTTGAACCGAAAATTTCCCTCACTTTTCATTTGCTTGGAACTCTGTTCAATACGAAAATGTGAATAAAATCAATTCCAGGGTTGTTATGCCTAAATTATTTCGTACGAAATCAATTGTTTGATAATTTTTTGGGACCAGAACTTAGACATTTTGATTATTTTAACAAACCAAAAATAAACACCACATGCGTTAAAATCAAAATAGAGGTCGAAGGAGAGATATTCATAAAGTTTTTGCAAGGTAAATCACAGATCGATGGTAACCCTCTGCAAACAAAAACCGTGTAAGAGACAAAATTTCGTGCGAACTGATTAAGGGGCTTAATAGAAACAACGAAAATTTAGTACACCGAAAATTTCACTCTCTTTTTAGTTGTTCGGTACTCAGAAATTTGAAAAAATTTTGTGAACTAATTTCATTGCCGGGCAAAGCTACAAGACGACCGACCACGAGCAGCGGCTTGCCGCCCCTTAACAGTAGTTGAAAAGCAGTGGGCGCAAAATGGATTTCGTTTATGGAACAAACCAAAACAGAAAAATAGTTAAAAAATTTACAAAATTGTTTTCCTTCTTGAATTATTTAACCTATGTCCCAATGAAGAATGCAAATCATATCTAAAGAAAAACGGCGGATAACTTTAAACGGTATGGCCCAAATGAACACGCTTTAATAAAAACAAGAAATACAAAACCTGAAGAAAAAATAACTCGCTTTGTTATCGAAATATCGGCCGTTCAAATTTTGAAAAATTATCGAATAGTTTTTACATTTTCCCAAAATCCAAACAATCCAGAAATGCTAATTAAGGAACAGAGGTGTTTCTCTCCCAGGTCCCTGACCGCGACCGGACGACTCGAAGTACAAAATAATCGTCCGACATAAAAATCGTGCGACAAAACCCCCCGTTATGCTGACTTTGGAGGCCAATATCTCCTAAAATATGGATTTCCCCCAACTTTTGTATTTAACATTTTGTGCAGAAAATCGTGTGTTCTACTTTTGATACGATAACAAGACCTGTTCCTTATTATTACTAACAATTAAATGCAAATAAGTGTGAAATTTTGAAAAGAAAATAATATAAAGATTCATAAATTAACATAATTTATGTTTTTAATATTAAAAATATCCGTTGCCATAGGTTTTTCAAAAATTTCACTTTTCAAAACAACTGAAACCCCGGTTTCTGGGATAGGCGGGTTCCTGAATACTCTTCTCACAATCAGCTGATTTTGACAATTTAATTAATTAGAAGTCGCTCAATTACATATAGTGCAAAGTGTATTTATATCAAGTGGAAGCATTAGCCCAGCTGATTTCAGTATTTTCATGACGTTGTGCCCAACAACTGCCAAATTCATGTGTATTTTGTTTTTGTACATGCTTGTTTACTTTTACTGTACATACATACATGCAGAGTTTGACACAACGTCGGTAAAAGCGAAATGCCTGTTGTTTTTGCCTACAATTACAACAACGCCTAATGCTTCCAGTTGATATAAATACATTTTGATCTAGTGCCACCACCTTCTTCAATATGCCTTGTATTGTAGTATATCCATTTACGACAGGGTGTTCGCATATGTTCTATTTGAGGTCTTATATTTTCTTACAACCTACAACCTTAGTATACCTTGTGAATTCCCTAAATGTGTTTGGACACAAGTATACTATATTTGCGACCAGCTGCACACACGTTATATTTGCATCCAAACAACAAAAGAAGACAGAGTTTAATAGTTAGAATGGTCTTATAGTTCATTAAATGCATTTTTTGCAAAAAAAAAAACACTGATACATGAAATTTCACTTTTTTCAACAACTAAATTTTTGTTTAAACTCTGATTTGGAGTCCTTAAAGTTAGTGGAATTTTGAATACTCTAGCCATTTAATAAGATGATTGGGCTGAATCAATCCGAAGGAAATGTTTGCCAATTAAATAAAAATTTTAAATTTTCTAGAACATTGGAAAAAAAAGAGCTAAAATCCCCAAATTCGAAAACTTTGATGGGTGTCGAGCATTTCAAGCATTTCGCATAACGTACGGCCATGTATTTGCAATTTAAAAAAAAAAATAAAAAGTCATGCCTCTTGCATACATTGTACCAGCGGTAAAATCGTTGCAATGGAAACTAAACGATTAATTTAGATTATTTTCAGCCGCAAAAGTGGTCCTCAATATCAAATATTCAATAGCCCCACAAAAAAAAAAAACATCAATAAACAGAATCCAAAAAAACGAAAAAAAATGTTGCATTCCAATGAAACGATCACTTCACCAGCACCAAAGGGGCAGTGGTACCACAATACAGGCATTGAAAAGTAAAACAAAATCAAAAACAATAATAAAGAGCTACCAAACAAACCTTCTTGCAACATATTTCTCAGATATGCAAAAACAACAATTTTCAAAATAACAACAACAACATCTTAACAAATAAATCGAAGAATTTTATTTTCGTATGGACCGATCGACAGACCAAATGCAATTTTTATCTAAGATCAGTGTTATAAAACCCAGGAGTTGGTTGAGGAAGGAAATAACTGAAATTCACAAAAAGAAAACAATACAGAAGAAAACAATACAGAATATAAGTCCGTGACTTTTCGAACTTCCCTCGTAGTTATATGAAATGCAACACTGCTCAGATCAAGTAACACCTGTTAATAGACTACTGTCAACTTTTGAGCAAGTTCCGTCATTTTCTTTGCGTTTAACAGCTGTTCAACTAATACAACCTCGTGCATTTTTTTAAAAATGGAAAAAAAATAATTTCGAGTGCTCATTAAATATTATTTTTTGGGAAAAAACCCGTCAATCAAACCAAGGAAAAGCTTGATAAATACATCTTATGGGGACTCTGCACTATCGATACCAATGGTAAAAAAGTGGTTTACTGACTTTCGTTGTGGTGGCACAAGTACAAATGACTCTGGACGGCCCATTTAGGGCAATACACCCGAAAATGTCGAAAAAATCCACGATATGGTGTTGGCCGATCGAAGAGTAAAAGTGTGTGAGATTGTTGATGCCATAGGCATTTCATATGGCAGTGTGGTTTCGATTTTAAATGATCAATTGGGTTTACGTAAGCTGTCTGCAAGATGGGTGCCGCGTTTGCACTCCATTGACCATAAACGTACAGCTGCACAAGTGTGTAGTCTCAATGGCAAAATTCCATGAATTGGGCTACGAATTGGGTCGTCATCCGCCATATTCTCCGGATTTAGGTTTAAGAAAGCCGTCTGCAAGATGGGTGCCGCGTATGCTCTCCATTGACCATAAACGTACAGCTGCACAAGTGTGTAGTCTCAATGGCAAAATTCCATGAATTTGGCTACGAATTGGGACGTCATCCGCCATATTTTCCGGATTTACGTTTAAGAAAGCCGTCTGCAAGATGGGTGCCGCGTTTGCTCTCAATTGACCATAAACGTACGGCTGCACACGTGTGTAGTCTCAATGGCAAAATTCCATGAATTGGGCTACGAATTGGGACGTCATCCGCCATATTCTCCGGATTTAGGTTTAAGAAAGCCGTCTGCAAGATGGGTGCCGCGTTTGCTCTCAATTGACCATAAACGTACGGCTGCACACGTGTGTAGTCTCAATGGCACAATTCCATGAATTGGACTACGAATTGGGACGTCATCCGCCATATTCTCCGGATTTAGGTTTAAGAAAGCCGTCTGCAAGATGGGTGCCGCGTTTGCTCTCAATTGACCATAAACGTACAGCTGCACACGTGTGTAGTCTCAATGGCAAAATTCCATGAATTGGGCTACGAATTAGTACCTCATCCGCGATATTCTCCAGATTTAGCCCCCAGTGAATATTTCCTATTTGCAAACCTAAAGAAAAGGCTCGGTGGAAAGAGATTTAGCTCCAACGATGAAATTATTGATCAAACAAATGCCTATTTTATGGACCTCGAAAAATTCTACTTTTTGGTAGGGATACAAAAATTGGAGAAACGTTGGACTAAGTGTTTTGAGCTAAAACGAGATTATGTTGAAAAATAAATGTTTTTTTTGCAAAAAAAAACTGTGTTTTTTTCAAAAAGTCACGGACTTATTGATCCTCCCTCTATCTATCCTGTTAATCGGAGATACCTCATTAGATCCGCAAGATCTATCTCGTGTATCTCAGTGAGGTTGCGGAGTAAGGGACGACCTATAGTCTTTAGGCGTCTCTTCATTAGAGCCGGACAACTGCAGAGATGGTCCACATTCTGCTCCTCTTCTGCGTTTTCGCAGGCACGGCTGTGGTCATTATATGGAAGCTTCAACCGTCTTGCGTGATTACCGATTGGTCAGTGCCCGGTCAGCACGGCAATTAGCCGTGATATGTTTCCCCGATTATCGCTAATCAGGGAGGTAGACCGGTGAATGTTATACACTGGCCACGTGTTACTGGATATGCGGCACGTTTCCCTTCCTATGGCATTGCGACTGACATCATATGGAGTTCGGTGGAAGAGGGTCCTGCTCTGACTAGTTCGTCTGTCCTTTCGTTCCCTAGGAGACCCTTGTGGCCTGGCATCCAAGTATTGGCCATCCGACCTAGCTCGACAAGTTTTTCCCTTCATTCACTAACGAGTTTAGATGCAGTGTTGTTAGATTTAAGTGATAGGAGAGCCGCCTTGCTATCTACAATTATTCGAATGCGCTCTGTTCTCTGTTGTAGTATAAGTGCGGCGAAGGCATTCTTGATATCCAGTACCTACACTTGGAAAACGCTGCACTTGGCTGGAAGTTTGAATGATAAATTGAGGCTTACCCCTTGTGCTGCAATGGTAGTATACGCGGCTCTTGTGCATGAGAACGTGGATTCGATCCCTGCTCTGACCCTTAAATTTCTTTCGACGGCGGTCACCCGCCTTAGTGACGGCGACACTATTGAGTACTTTGTCATGAAAAAGATTCTTAAAATAACGTTCGGAACCGGAGTAAAACTGTAGGTCTCATAAGTGAGTGTAAAACAAGAACGCGCACAGCTCATATGACCGCTGCCCTGACCATAACATTAAGATTGTTCTAGGTAATTTTAATGCCAAAGTCGGTAGAGAAAATGTTTTGAACCAGACATCAGTTAATTCAGTCTACATGCCATCACTTCCGATAACGAAATGAGACTGTTAAATTTTTGGAGCTGGCAATAACATGGTTGTCAGTAGTATCGTACGAGATTCCAATATAAAGAAATCCATAAGGCTGCTTGGATATGCCCTGATCAACAGCCAAAGAACCAGATTGATTACCTGGTAATTGATGGATGGCAATCTCCTAGTGTAATGGACGTATGTGTGATTCGAGGGGCTAATATCGGTTCTTATCACTACCTAGTTGCAGCAAAGGTTCGCACAAGGTCTATCAGAGCGAAATTCGTAGGAAACCAGCCATATAGAAAGCTGTACAACGGAAAGCTGCAATTACCAAAGATAGCCACGGCCTATGCAGAGAAGATCACTCAGATACTGGCGCAGGACGCACTCCCGTCTCATCATCCTGAAGCGCAGTGGAAGTACATTTCCCATTCTATGAAAACTCCTGCAGAGACCGTACATGGTTATGGTTAAAGATAAACAATGGTGTGATGAAGAGTATCGCGCATGGCAAGTGATGAAAAAACACTGCACATATGGCAATGCTTCAGTCAGTTGCAACGCGAACGGTATAAGGAGAAGGGGTGAGAGGAAACCCATTTGTTTAAGAACAAAAGGCGATTATAGGGAAAGTGCGAGTGAGAAAATTGAATCTTACAGAACGAAAAATAGGCCCGGAAATTACACTGAATAGTACAAAGCCAAACTAAAGGAAATGGATCAGGCCCGTTTTTTAGAGATAAGGATGGGAATCTTATCATAGGTTAGGTTATGTTGGAAGGGAAGCCAATCATTTGAGTTAAAAACAAATAACGAGTTCACCTGAAGCCGTAATTTCGGCCCATTATTGGTTCCCGTATGTAGGATTGAAAGGAGAAAGAAATTTGTAGAGAAGAGGAAGAATGTAGGAGAGACGGTAAGTTTAAGGAGAGAGTTTAGCGCAAAAATTTGTCTCAGTTGTCCTCTTGTGCTCTGCTGAACCAGATAGATTTCTCTATGAATTTCACGACGGGTTTAATTGGAGCTTCTGCTAGGTTATTGAGGTTTTCAAAGAGCCTGCCCCAAGGAAGTCTAGACGATACTCTTGCAAGCAAGTGCTGCACTGACTCCTCCTCTTCTTTATCTAAACAACTTCTGCATAAGTCTTCATATGGAAGCTTCATGCGTGCAGCCATGTGGCCTATCACACAGTGTCCAGTTATGACTCCTGTGAGAGTGCTGAGTATGTTCTTGGTTCCACTAACGGAATATGCACGTGTAGGGCCGCAGCGTCTTCTCGCGCACAGGAGCCCGTTCTGGCGCATTCGTCTTCTATTTCGTTGCCGTGAATGTTGCTATGTCCCGGTACCCAGCAAAGCGTGATCTTGTCATAAATCTGTAGATTATGTTGGGAACATGGAGAGATCACGTCTCCGCTTTAATTGTCCCGGAAGGCTTCAATATAGATGATGGTGTTGAGCACAAACAGGATGGTGGCGTCGAACTTGAAAATAACTTGAACGTACTTGTAAAAAAAACATTATTGTCCTTACGATTAATTTAAAATATAAATTCGAATGCAGATGGAAATATTCCAAATATTGATGGAACATTAAAAAGGAATGTATAAAATAAAATAATTGAGTTTTCTGTTAGTTTGGATTTCAAAACCGAAAAAATTGCCTACTTTTAATGTCTAAAAGTCCTTGTTTACCCTTGAGTGAGGGTAGCCGATATTTTGGAATAGGTCGCCTATTCATTAATAGCAGCAGATCAGTTTTACCGGGTATACGCCCAGACCACAGTCTATTGTCTAAAATACACTTACTTACCGGCTCGATCTTCAACTTTTCTCCTCCAGTTGGTAACACCAAGCTCTCGCAGGCAATTTTCCACCTAGTCTTTTCGGCGAGGTCTTATTCATCCTATTTGTCGATGTCCTTCGAGTACGTCTTCGAATACCTTCGCACTGGTCCATTCTGATCTATTCTACTGACATAGTCTAGCCAGCGAAAACGAGATTTTTTAATACGCATAACTACGTCGATGTCGGGATATAGATTACACAGCTCGTGGTTCATCCGTCGTCAAGACCCGCCATTTTTTATTATAGAGCCATATATTTTTCGGAGATGCGTTATGACCCAGCATGCGTTATGACCCACGATTCTGCGCCATAAAGCAATACCGGTTGTTTGAGAGTCTGGTATAGTGGGAACTTTGTTTCTCGAGAGAGGGTGTTATCTCTTATACCTAAATAATACCTGTTTGCAGGCACAATTTTCCGTTTGATTTCTAGCCTGACGTTATTGATTCTGTTCACGACAGATCCGAGTTAAATAATTTCGTCTACCAACTGGAAATTATAACGGTTATCAAGGTTCACCGTTTCACCCAATCGGGTGGATGTTCTGGTTGTTGAAACCATTAATTTTGACTTGCCCTCGTTTACTGACAAACCCACGTTTGATGATTCCTTCTCAATTCTCGAAAATACTGCAGTAATTCCTCGCCGATACTGTAGTAACATTTCGCAGAGCTCACCCAATTATGTCTCAATCTTCAGCATACGCGAGCAGTATGTGATTTTGAATGCAGCGATCTCAATAATCTCAATTAATATGTTGAAGATATCGCCCTGCCTGAGGCCTCGTCTAGTTCTAAATGGTTCGCTGAGATCTTTACCAATATTTTCAGAGGATTTGGTATCGGTCAGTATTATTCTACAAAAGCGTGTCAGCTTAGCAGGAATACTAAGCTCCGACATAGTCTGGTACAGTTTTCCCTGTATCGGGTTGTCGAAGGCAGCCTTATAATCTACAAAGAGATGGTAGGTGTCGGTTTGTTTTTCTTGGGAATTCTGTAGGATTTGTCGTAATGTGAATATCTGCTCGATAGTTGGCTTTCCACGCCTAAAGCCACACTGATAAGATCCACTCAGGTCAGCATCACAGTCTTTCGCAAAGCGTATTCCACGATAGTTCGTACATAATTGTTGTTGTTATGCCGGAAAGTTGCTGTTCTAACTTCGCTTAAGCTACGAGGGTGGGAGTCGACGCCATCGTCCTCTTTGTGATCAACACCGTCATCTTTATTGAAGTCTCCTGATCCAAGTACAGCAGATAAGTGATCTCTCAATATTCCCAATATACTCAGCACATCTATGACAAGATTCCCGCCCATATCTCTACAAAAAGGGGCCCTGATCCATTTCCGTTGGTTTGGCTTTGTATTTTCGGTAGAATTTATAGGCCTCGTTCTTCCCTCTGTAAGATTAAATTTGCTCACTCTCGCGCTGTCTCCACAATCTTTTTTTCTTCTTAAACAATCGGGTTTATACCGCGCCGTCGCGGCTCGCATTGCTACTGACTGAAGCATTGCCATACGTGCAGCGTTCTTTTTATCACTTGTCATACGACACCCTTCATCGTTCCGTGGTTTGTCTTGTCTAAAACCAAGTACTGTCTCTGCAGCAGTTTTCAAAGAATGGGAAATACGCTTCTTTGCGCTTCAGGATCATAAGGCGGGGGAGCTGCTGTGCCACCAGATGAGTGAGCTTCGCTGTATATGCCGTGGCTATATCGGGTAATTGCAGGTTTTCAATGTCCAGCTTTCTATACGTCTGGTATCGTACGACTTTCGCTCTGCTTATCCTTGTGCGAACCTTTGCTGCAAACAGTTAGTGATCCGGATCGATATAAGCTCCTCGAAACACAGGTACGTCCATTACACTAGTAGAGTGCCTTCCATCAATTACTAGGTGAGCAATCTGGCTTTCTGGCTATCAGGGCATAGCTGGCTGTTGATCTGGGGATATCCACGTAACCTTATATATGTTTTTATGTTGGAATCTCGTACTAGTGCTGGTCATTGTTTTCACCGCGGCAAATCTCTTTCCGTTATCGGAAGTGATGGCGTGTAGACTGAATTTACCCATCGTTGGATCAAGGACACTTTCCCTTCCTACTTTAAATCAACTAGAATAATTTTAATGTCATAGCAAGGGCAGCGGGCGTATGTTTTCTATAGGCGCTCATAGAACATGTCCTTGGAGTCATCGTCTTTTTCATTCGTCGGGGCATGGACACAAATTAGCAATATGTTAAAGTATCTCTCTTTTATGAGAATGGTGGTCACGCGTTCACTCACGGGGTTTAACCTTGATACCAGTTGTCGCAGGCTTTTGCCATCTATAAATCCCCAACTAAATTCATGCTTATTCTCATGGCAGCGGTAATAATGTCACAGTTCTTCTTCCTTATACAGCAATAACCTGTCCATCACATCTCCTGGATAGCAGTAATGTCAGTCTTATACTTCTCCAGGACATCTGCTAGTTGGTTAGTGGCACCGGATCTGTATAGTGTTCTATCGTTCCAAGTGCATATCCATACGTCGTGGTCCTTATAAAGTTTGCGGGGGTCGTCAACCAATAGACGGGTTTTATATTTCTTATTTTCATTCTGAATTTTCGTTGTCAATGTAACGATGGCGGAAGGCAAGCCCAGCCGACCGTGATTTTTCATTTTACCGACTGTCAGGATGACTATGTTTCAGTCGCCCGTTATGGATCAGACGCTGGCCAGAATGCTGGGTGTTGAAACTGAAATTTTGCTTCTTTACTTTTGATCCACCGTTGGCCAGTAGTGTTGGTTCATCCTCCTTCCAAGAACAAAAGAATATGTCCGCTTGTTCGAAGAGCTTCAGTGACAGGGTCGCTAGACAGGCTGCTGATTCGATTCGCCTTCTGACTCTAGCTAACGGAGGGTTCCAATAAAGCTATTGCCCGGGACATACTTCTAGGAAGTAATGAGCTGCTTGGACTGCCCTATGAAGGAATCATTTCTGACCACTGCCAAGTGAGTGGCTATCAGAAACTTTCCACCTCCATGGTCAGCCCCAAGTCCATATGCGGATATATGTGTGTATATGCTGATATATGTGTATGCCGATATTTCGTGTGGATAACTGAGTAATACACTGGCCGAAATAGTTCGGCGATATTTCGTAAGCATTTTTTGTATTGGGTTTTGAACAAATTTGCGAAAAAAAATTTAATTTACTACAGGCCTATAGTATTTGCTTAAACTTTATTTGCTATTTCATTCTAGTCGACTACATAATATGTGTCAGTTTACGAAAGCATCAATTCAAAAAAGTACAGGGTGTGTCAACAGCAATTATTTGTGATATATTTATGCTTTTTTAATTTTTCTTCAGACAATTGAGATTATAGGCTTTGGCGAACTTAGTTATGGAGCAATACTTAGTGAACAACGCGTATAAGTGATCATTTCATTTCGCGCATTGCATGATTTT
Source organism: Phaonia tiefii (assembly GCA_963931995.1). Taxonomy (NCBI): domain Eukaryota; kingdom Metazoa; phylum Arthropoda; class Insecta; order Diptera; family Muscidae; genus Phaonia; species Phaonia tiefii. The sequence goes on from OZ008368.1 coordinate 296,618,784, forward strand.
TCCGGTCTACATAACCGGCATCTGAATCAACAATCATCCATTTGGTGCAGAAATTACACGAAACTGGGTCGGTGTAAAACGTAACAACATCCGTAACGTCTTCGTACAGGTCATTCGGCCGAAAATATTGCTGGTGTGGAACACAGTGTGGACCAGGTCGCGACAACTTCTATTCGTCGTCGTGCACAGCTCCGTTCAGACGATTTTAACAAAAAACCTATTTATACACGACTATAATATTCAAGTGACACACGCTGAGAAATGTTTATATTTTTTGTTTACATGCAAATATGACGTGTTTGCAGCTTGTCGAAAATATATTATACTTGTGTCCAAACACATTGTGTTTGCTGTTCAATATAACATGTTTGGGACATAAAGATTAATATGTTATAATACATGTATTTGCGACTCAAATGCGGCTTTGTTTGCTGTAAACTGATGAAAGCAAAAACGTGACAGCAAATAAGGAAATAAAAAACAGCAGATCTTCAATTCACGAAAACAATGCTTGTAAACATGTACATGGTTCCTGCAATATGTTGCTAGGGCTGTTTCTTTTTCAGCGCGCAGGAACTGAAGTCTAGGGACCATTAGCAGCGCCGTATATTTACCAATTGGAAGCTAGAACAACAAGTAGTTGATGCTGACTTAAAAAAAAATATCTGAGCAATGAGACACATTTTCACCTGAACGGATACGTTAACAATTAGCAATTGGGGTACTATATGGGATTCAAGTAAAACTATACACCCTTAATGAGTCACTGTTTGGTATGGTTTTTGAGCTGCCGGAGTCATCGGACAGATCTTCTTCGAAAATGATGCCGGTAAACTGTATACGGTCTGAATTGGATGACTGACATTGACTTGGACAATATGTGGCGGTGCCACTTGCCATTCAGCGCATAAAACAATGGCTCTATTGCGAACGAAGTGCACTGGACGAATATCTCACGAAACAACGATGTCAAATGTCCGCCGAAATCTTGCGATTTCACACCATTCACAAATTTCTACGGTGCTACATAAAAAGTATTGTATATACCAATAAGCCCAAGATGATTCCAGAGCTGAAGATCGATATCATACGTGTTATAAATGATATACAGCCCGAACTACGCCAAAAAATCCTGGTAAATTTTGAAATGCGCATTCTGTGTTGCCAGAGTAATTATTATCGGCATTTAATGGATATTGTGTTTCACACATAAATGCCATAGACGAAAAAACATGATGAAATAAAAACCCCCATTTCGAAAAAATTTAGTGTATTTTATTTATAAAAGAAAATCTGCGTTCTAATTGAATCACCCCATACGCTGAAAAATCAGTTATTTGTCTAGCGTTGCAAATATACAGTGCGTTTGGAATTTGTCGCAAATATAGTTTGCTTGTGTCCAAACACATTGTGTTTGCTATTCTATATTACAGGTTTGAGACACAATGATTAATATGTTGTAATATGTATATAAAAGGTGGCTCAAAAGTAATCACCCTATTGGCAAACCCTATAACTTTTGCAAATGGCGCCAAATGTCAATTCGGTTTTGACATTTGTGGAGAAAACAAACGCAGAATACAAATCGACAAGCCATGAATCGGTTTAATCCACAAGAACGCGGAATAATTTTTTCGGTTTTTTTGCGCAACAATTCGTCGGTTGTGTTGGCGCATCGTGAATTTCTTCGCAGATTTTCTGGTTGTCCGACATCAACTGGACAAACACTACGGCGTTTGGCCACTCGCCTTGAAGAGTCTGCTGAAAATATCGCTGCTGTTCCCAAAGATGTCGAAGAGGAGCCCGGAACATCGACCAGAAGACGTGTCACGCAATTGGGCATTCGCCGCCGGTTTCTACGAAGAATTTTGATGAAAGATTTGAACACAGGGTGGCTGATGAAAGCCGCTACCAAAAAAAAAATGTAATAACTTTTTTTTTATTTAATGAATCTGGTTAATTTTTTTTTATTATGCAGATTGATTTGTAGATTTAACAAAAATGGATAACTGGGACACTGAAACAAGAATTTGGATTGTCCGCCGCTATCACGCACTGGAGTCCGTAGTTTCGGTCCAAAGAGAGTATAGGCGCTCGTTTGGCGGCAATCCTCCGAGCAAATGGACCATAATGAGACTTGTTAACAATATTGCCGAGCATAGGACAGTCAACAGAAGACCTTACCATCGAAACTCTTCAGTTCGAACGGAGGAAACAATCGCTGCTGTAGCTGCTGCCATACAAAACAATCCAAGAGTTTCGACAAGAAGTTTATCTGCTCAAAAGGGTATAAGCAGACAGTCATTGCACTCAATTGTGCACAAAGATTTGGACTTCCCGATTCGCATGGAATTTTTCCAGAAGATGCTTCAAATGGTGGAAGAGGACGGAAATATGTTGAACTGTTTTTTTCATGTCTGACGAGGCCAATGTCGATTTAAACGGAACATAAACAAACAAAATTGTCGAATATGGAGTGCTTCCAACCCACAGATACTCCATGGGATGGAATTGCATCCACTTCGTGTCACAGTGTGGTGTGCAGTTTAATCACGCTGCATTGTCGGGCCCTACCCTTCGAAGAAAACCGTCACACCGTTACTTGAGCATGTTGGGAGTTTTTCTATCCAGAATTACGCCAAATGAGGACTTCTTTCAACTGTGTGTGGTTTCAGCAAGGTGGTGCAACTCCTCACATAGTCCGGCCTGTTATGACAGCATTACGACGAAAATTTCCCAATAAGCTGATATCCAGAAACTCCACATTCCGTTGGCCCCCCAGGTCGCCTGACCTTACTGCATCTGACTTTTTCATGTGGGGTTATTGCAAACAGCAAGTCTACAAAGCAAAACCAACAAATTTGAATGAACTAAAGCAATCCATTCGAGAAACAATTGCGGCTATTCCTGTCTCAACTCTCCAAGCAGTAATGAACAACTTTTTGGTAAGATGCCGCACATGTATCAACGAGCAGGATGCATTTAAATTCCAATATTTTTAAAACTAATTCAACTATATTTAATAAAATTTAATGAGCTTTAACGTGTATAAAAGAAAAATGAATTCCATACACTGAAAAAAAGTTATTTGAGTTTCTTAATGTAGCAACATTCATCAGCCACCCTGTATGTTCCCTTACAAAGTGCAGGTGCGTGTAACCTATGCTCAAGCCATCCTGAATCTCAACGAAGACGTGGACGATTTTTCATTGAAAATTATCTGAAGCGATGAGGCTCATTTTCATCTTAGCTGTTACGTGAATAAACAAAATAATGGCTTCTGGGGCACCGAAAATCCGTGTATCGCCCATGAAGAACCATTACACCCGCTTAAAATTACTGTGTGATGTGCTGTTTACGCTGGAGGAGTCATTGGCCATTTTTTTGAGAACGCCGCGGGCCAAACGACGACTGTTGGCGTCGCGCGCTACCGAGCCGTGGTTACCAAACTTTTTCTTCCTCTATTGAATGAATTGGGACTGGAAAACATGTGGCTCCAAAAGGGCGTTGCAACGGCGCACACTGCTTCAGCCAAAACCGATGTTCTGAAGGGAGCATTTCCGGGTCGCTTAATCTCTCTTTTTAGTGATTTGCACCGATTTAACCGTTCCAAACTTCTTTTTATGGGGTTTTTTGAAGTCGCGGGTTTACGTCAACAAGCCTCAGACTCTTGAAGCCCATATGGAGATTATTCGCCAAGAATGCAAGAATCTTCCGCCTGAAGTTCTGGCACGAGTGATGGAAAATGCCTGCAATAACTCTTGCGGCGGCCACTTGGCCGATATCATTTTCTCATCTTGATGGAATAAATTCTATTGAATTAAATAAACAAATTTCACAAGCTGGCCCAAAGTGTTTCATAAAAAAAATACAGCAAAATTAATTATTTTTGCCCCACCTTGTATATTTGTGGTCCAAATACAGCAATGTTTGTAATACAAATACAGCTGTGTTTGGTGCACTTCTTACTCAATTTTTTGTCGATATGCTGTGCCAAGAGCAAAATATTAGAAGAGGAGCAACGAGAGGTTGTTCTGTTATAACCGAGTTCATTTATTCATTTTTATTCTTCCATCATTTCTTAATTATATAACATAATTATATACATATATAAACATTCTCCGGGTTTTATCGGTACGATATTGTATCAGGTAATACTTATGTCTAATTAAATTAACAACTGAGTACTTAACAGTAATAGATTTTGTTTACAGGCAAAAGTGGGATAAAACCTTCATTTGATTTAGAGATAGAGAGAAGTCAAACACTATTTGAAAAATATTCCTGTAATATATAAATATAGATTATTTTTAGAAAATAATCAAATACTTTGTTTAATTTCAGAGATACATATGTACGATTATATTAATTCTAAGCAATCTCTTATTATATCATAAGAAGAGTTTATAATTTTATTAAAATAATTAAAATTTTGTCTACGAAGTGTGTTCCAAACATATATCTGGTTGCCGCAGAATGGGGTTGAGAGAACATGTTACAGAGGTTGTTTTTTCAGCGTGTATATTTGGTTTGTGATTACTTAAGAAAGAAACTTCCTTTGCATAACCCTTGCATCAAAATTAAGGGGATCTTAGGATTTTTCGATGTACTCGTTAGACCAGTCAACACTATGACATTCCTCATACACAATTAAAATCGTTGGATTTTAACGAACAGTCAAACTACCCCTTTAGCGTTTAGAATTCTTTGTGGAATGTCGATAAAAGCTGGTAGCAATCTTTTGTTTTCTGTCCAAATTCATAATCAAGGTTTTCGTCAAGGTTATTTTGAAGAGTTGAATCGTAGTAATTTATGCAATTTCAAAAGAATTTCTGACACAAGAAAAATTAGGACAAATATCAGAGGCCTTCGAAAACATCAATCAGTACATCAAGATGAATGATGCAAACCTTCCAAGAAAATCGCCCATAGGCATTCATTCTCCCTATACGAAGAAGGTACGTGTGTACACCAAAGGCCATCCATCCATCTAATGTTCTCTTCTTTCACAACAATGTATGGTCGAATGTCTGATGATAAGTTAAAGCTGTAGCCAAAATACAAAAAAAAATAACCCATAAAAAAGTCCAATCCAAGCAAAAACAAAAACAACAAACAAAAACCTCTTCAAAAACCACTTAGAATTGTTGGAATTTTTGAAAACGCTTCAAGAACCGGCAGTTTTTTCGGTTTTGGTTTGTTTCAATGCGACTCAGATGCTGTTGCCACCACCATCACCATCACCACACCGAAGTTCTTGGTAAGATCACGCGGACGTTTTAGCAACGGCTGAAGTTACGAGTTTGTTTGGTTTGAAACTCAATTTTTTGGCGAAAACAACATCTTCTTCTTCGATTTGTTGTTTTTGTGTTTGGGACAGAGGGGAATTTCTTTAACAAATAGAATAAATTAAGAAACGTATACACAATCTCGATAATAATAACAATAATGATACATAAAGAGGAGGAAGAAGAAGATGATGGCACATCTAGAAGAAGAAGAAACAAGTTTTGAAATTTAAAGGTTTGAAAGCGTTTTGTATTTTGAGATATTGTTAAGAAATTCAGCGACAACAACAACCAAATCAAACGATTTAAATAAAATTGGGTGAAAGAGACGTTTTTAAACAAAATATTTAAGTTAAAACATTTATTTAACATTCCAAACGATCGAGCTACACACGATTTTCTTTTTTCATTGGGCAGTCGATGATAGTACGATCGTGTACGAGTATAAAGCAAAGCCGCATATTTTCATAAGTCGCAGGCGAGCGTCGTGTAACATTTAGGTCCCAAACGGAAAATTTGTTAATACCAGTATGTAGTGCAGCCGAGGCTGTTTTTGGCCAAGACTATTGGAATTTGTGTTGCTTTCAGCGGCAGCTGCTGCCGTTGCTGCTGTTGATTGTTCATTTAGTAGTGCACTAATCTGCGTACCCTACTTTCACTCCATACCAAGCTACAGCAACAACAACACCAGCAACATCAACATCAAGTCAGAAGCAGAAAAGAGCGGGCTTTTGCCTACAACCCGTCATCATACATACTATTACCACAGACCCGCCGAACCACCGTCCGTCCATCCACCCCAATCGAGCGTTTGTTCATTCCAGCAATCTTTAACAACCTGGAAACTGCAGTTGTTGCCTCGCCATCGTAGCCAGTTTAACTTTTTGGTGGAGCAGCAACAACAGCAGCCAACAGGTAACGAAAAACAGACAGAATGGTTTGCCCGGTGGTGGTTATGTATGCATGCACATTCGGCACTCGGCGGCACTCAACTCTTTTTTGGAATGTATGCAAGTGCCGATGTTATGCCAAATATTGGCAGCATTCCACCAACCAACCCAGAGCTTCCAATCCATTCAAATACACATTGGCAGACTCCTTGAGTGTGTGCATGAATGTAACGCGCACACACTGTATGTTGGTAGAATCCAGCCAGCAACATGCCATGCAATGCAATAACTACGAGCTACAACAACATTGCAATGCAACAAGCACAGTGGGATAAAAGCAAACAAAAATGTTTTGCGGTAACAAAGAGCCGAGATCTGCGATTAATTTTAATTTATCTACGAAATTGTAGGGTCTCTGTGCAGTTTCATCAGAAGATTTGTAAACCTGCATCCGTGAAGATAACGGAAAAATTATGGAATTTCTTAAGAAAATTTAAATTTAGATTGAAATTTATTTCTAAAAAACACACTAAAAAATATATGCAACTTAATTAAAAGGTATCCCAATAAAACTACACGATTTTTAGAATTTTTTTCTGTGTAAGTAGCAACTGTGAAATTTGACAACTGTCGTCCACGATTTTTCCAATTTTTAAAAAAAATTGAGCGCAACATAAAGGAAGTACGTGTTATTATAATGAAAACTCATTACAAAAGTGGGCAAAGTTACCTTAGACCGCTCTCAAACTTCGCGGAATTTTCGGTCGTAGAAGTCATCATAACATGTCAACATTACTAAGAGTGATCAAAAAATGTTCAGAAACTGGGATGATTATGGACAATAAGTCTCTTGTGGGTCGACGATCCGGGAGATCTCTCGGAAACTTACTTACGTATTTAGGTGGCCTGAAACAACCGAGAGGAGTTAAGGTCCTTACAAATGAGGATTCTAATCGTTTCGATCTTCAGCTTTTCTCTTCCAATTGGTAGCACCAAGCTCTCGCCGGCAATATTCCACCCGGCCTTTTGAGCAAAGTATTGGTCGTCCTATTTTTCGATATCCTTCGAGGACGTCTTCGAATATATTTCGCACTAATTCATTCTGATCGGTTCTACTGGCAGGGCCTAGTCAGCGCCAAACGCTCTATTTTGATATGCATAACTACTTCGATGTCGGGATACGGTGATGCGATGATCACGAATAAACGTCCCTTTTGCGTTTTAACGCACCGATTAGGAGTTATATGTACTTTGTGAAGGCGGAAGTCGCCCGCTCGTTTCCACCACACTTACACATTCGCCATCTGTTGACCGAATAAGCGCGTCATCTGTTGAATCCAACCACAACGTTAGTGCAATAACGCCATCTGGAGGACAATAGCCACCACACGAAGTTGTTGACAGCTGACCATCAGCTGGTAGTAAACCTGAGAATCACAGCTGTGACGACTAACATCAGCTACCAGCGCGGGGTGTGTAAATAGCGGATCAACGTAGTACTCGAGGCGAATCGGTCTGCAGACGTTGAAGAGCCAACGTAGCCGTAGTAGTGTATTAGACACCTTAGTTCAAGCGCAGATATAATAGTAATTCCTAGCTAGTCGTTCCCGCTGGTTCAAGCCGGAGATTGCCTGTCTGTGGAGTTTTGAACTTGGTATCCGTCTGTTCCCGTGTTGTCTCTTGTTCCGCTGGCTCAAGTCAGAGATTCCCTGCACGTGGGGTCTTGACTTGGGTCCCTACAGTAGTTCCCGCTTTCAACCACAGGTTCCCTGCCGTAGTATAGACGGAGGCTTCCTACTTGTTTGCCAAACTCCAGCGTACAAAAGTTTCCCTAAGACATTTACTGCAATATTATATTTATTATTGACTATTAATACGTTTGAAATAAACTTTATCTACATACAGAAAATTGCTAGCGTTCTACTCTTTCTCTGAAAAATAAATGATATCTAACGAACCCCTGGTAACCACTAAGGATACCCAGCTTCAAAGGGAAACCCCGCCGTTACAACTTTTATATTTCTTACCAGTGATTACGAATTAACGTCCATTTTGCGATTAGTCGCACCGATTAAGAGTTATGAGCACTTTTATAGTTTTCACCGGTGATCACGAATTAACGTCGCTTTTGCGATTTGACGCACTGTTTAAGAGTTATATTCACTTTTATATTTTTTATCGCTGATAACGAATTAACGTCCCTTTTGCGAGTAGACGCACCATTTAGGAGTTATGAGCACTTTTATACTTTTTATACTTATATACGATACTTATATCAAGCAACGTTTTTATGACCACTTTTATATTTCTTACCGGTGATCACGAATTAACGTCCATTTTGCGAAAAGACGCACCGTTTAAGAGTTATGAGCACTTTTATAGTTTTTACCGGTGATCACGATTAAAAGTCCTTTTTGCGATTAGATACACTGTCGCTGATACTCGCCGTTTTCTATTATTTCTCTCAAAAACTGCCAGTGATATTTCATTATTTCATCAGCATGCACTGTGATACAGTATTCTACGCCATAATGCCGGACAGGTTGTGTGAGAGTTTGATATACATAGTTTGATCTTCGATTCTCGAGAGAAGGTCTTATCTCTGCAGTGCTTGCTTATCCCGAAATAACACCTGTTTGCAAGGACAATTCTCCGTTTGATTTCCGAGCTTACGTTATTGCTTTTGTTCACGGCAGATCCGAGGTAAATAAACTCGTGCACTACCTCGAAATTATAACATCCAATCGGGTGTATCTACGTTACCTCGATTCAGGGAAAACTGTACCAAGCTATGTCGGAGCTTGGTATTTCTGCTAAGCTGACACGCCTTTGTAGAATGTCACTGACCGACACGAAATTCTCAGTAAATATTGGTAAAGATCTGGCCTTGAAGGACATTTAGGTTTCTATGTTGGTATCTTCAAACTAGATATCAAACTAGGTTTTGGAGTCTATTCTAAAGAGGTGGGTGTAGACCTTGCACAAAGACTACCAAGCCATTGCAGTGTTTTTAGGCTGAAGTCATGACAATCGGAGAGGTTTCTGAGACCAAACGTCATCACTACTTGGGTGCAACATCTACTCTGACAGCCAGGCTACTATAAAATCCGTGCACTCTGTATTCCTAACTTCCAGTAGTACCATTTTCATATGGGTACCGGGTACAGGACCATTACAAGAAACCAAAGATCGAATGAACTGGCGAGACTACGGACTGTCTTACCTGATCCACTGAATATGGAGTATGTGTATATAAGTATAATCCTTCATGCTTTAAACCGAAGCTCTCAGATATACGAATGACATATGCTCTGGATGCACAAAATACAGGACTACCATGCATGTATGGCCAAGCTATGACATGAATCGTACACCAAACTGGATATCCATTCCTAGCCAAGATATCTCTATACTAGTAGCTGTGATCACTGAACACTGTTTAATAGGCAACCATACGTCTAGAGTTGGTATCTCAGTTCATGATTACTGCAGAAGCTGGGGGCATGAAGAGGGGGACAAGGATGTCGAACATCTGACAGGCCTTTTGTGTGACTAGGAGATAATATCTAGGATCTTACTTAATATTGGATCTAACAGACATTGAGGAAGTTAAACTTAATGATCTTAAGTCCTTTTTGCGGAGTACTTATTGGTTCGCTAGGTATTAATGAATGTTTCTTCTTCAGCCACAGCCTAGAATATCGCTATGAGATATCATATAGTTTGAATGGCCCTTTGACGTACCCGGTCAATTTGTAGGTTAAACGATGGGGACGGAATATGGCGTGGTGTCACAATGGTTCTCACTGAACTAAGTTTGTCAATAGAAACAAACACCTCTACCTAAACTTGTCTTCAAGCCAGTTTCCTGGAAAGTGACAGGTTCATCACTCGGTGATGTCCACCGCCCGTTTTGATCTTTCAGATATCCTAGAGATGTGGGCGTCGTCGAGAGGACTTTGCGTAGTCTTGACGTCTCAGACGCGTTTTCAATCCCATCGCAGAAATGTTTACAAGCCCCTCTGTGAAGATCTTAAAACTTTCTTATATTTCATAGTCTAATTTTGAACAAATTCCAGTTCTTGAGGACTTGGCACTATTAGAACGCTTTCTGCTAGATTTTCTTAAGACGAGCAGATTCTTATACCACCACGGAGGTTTCTTCTTCTGCACGCATTAAATTGATTTGCAAATACCCGCCTTAAGTGGAATACGCGCTGCGCTATCAGATCTGTCTGACAGTTATTGATAATTGAATTTATATTGACTGTTCACCTGGCTGAGTCGCCTTGCCTTACAATGGGCTAGTTGAGCTGGTGCTGGTTTGACTTGCTCCGTTCCGGCAACTGGTGGCTCTGGGTGTTGCTGCGATTGTTGGGGCGACTGCTTTACTGTGGCTGACTCCTGTCGCGCGCACTGTTTGTTGCTGTTAATGCGCAGTGGTTGCCCTTAGAAACAACATAATGTTGTCCCTAAAACCGATATTCGGCCTTCCGAAAAGAAGCACTGGTTTTAACTTTGATGTTTAATTATAATTTTGTTACCAGGTCGTGTGCGGTTCTCTTTAATGTAATACAAAACAAAAAGAAGCGCCGAAGTAAGCGAGAGGCCGATGCCGCTCGCTCAAAGTTAACGGCGCCAAATCGTCCGGTGGCAGGCGCGATCATTAGGGCTGTACACAAAAACGTTGACAATGTTTATGACGGTGCTTAAAAATGTATCCCAGATTCAACATATTTTTGAGATCTGTCTAATAATCCGAACTTCAGTTTAGAGTCTATATAAAACAGCTATGTATTAAATGTCCGGAAACCCATACATAATTTATTCCCTTCGGCTCCACTGTTCAACAACCAACTTTTGTTGCAAGGCAAAGAAGACAACAAAAAAAAAACACAATTAATAATGCCATCGTAGTGGTAACCAGTCTCTCTTTGAGATCAACTCCACTTTTGGCATCTTTTACGAGTGTACACCATTTTTCGTCGGTAGTTTGTTGTTGTTGTTGCGTTTGGTTTGACTTGATACCGATTAGTGACGAAAACCCCAAAAACGCAAAAATGCAACAAACAACTATCAACTGGCAACAGCAGTAACCAGCAACAACAATTTTAACGGGCGCGCAAAATTTGTTGCACATTTTTGCAGTTTTTGACTGTGACTGTTAACGTTTTGCCTTTTCTCTCCGTTTGGGATTTTGTTGCTTTTAATGTTTCTTGTTTTGTGAGCAACAAATTATTGCCTTTATAAAGTTTTAAAGGAAACTTCCACCAAACTTTGAGTCGTCTATTCCCCTTTTAAAGATCTCCAAAATACAGGCAACATTCAAAAACTTTATGATGCTGCTGGCTTTTCGTTTGTCCTCCTCATTATTGTCAGGCCATCTCTTTTCTCTCTGGATCTCTGGTGTGGTTTTGTTAAATCGTTTGTATTTTATTTCCCCGGACGAATGATGATGATGCCAAGGAACTTTTTCAGGTTTTCGCTGTTGTTTTCGTTATGGCAAAAATTCCTTATTTAGCAATTTACCTTAAAACAACATCGACGGCGACGATGATGACGACGTCGAAAAATGCCTAAGAGGGTCTCTACTACATGAATCTCTCCCTCCAATGAAACAGAATAGCGCGCACGCGCACTAACTCAATCCTCGCATGCAACAACCTGGAAAAACAGCGCGCGCGCGCGCTGTACAACTCGAAATCCTCCCGAACAGAGCAAGGCAACTCACCGCCATCAACACCTCCTCTTACTCTTCTAGAAGGTCTTGTTGAGAATTTTGTTTGTGTTCCTGTTGTTATAGGAGTGGGCAATTTAAGCGGCCATGAGACGACAAGAGCATGGTGGAAGGACAGACAAAATCTGAAAGTATCTAAAGCAGTTGAAATTCTGTTCTAAATAAATTCCTAAGAAAAACACAATTTACAAGACGCAAAAAACCTTTTTGTTGATGTTGTTGTAGTTTTTCTGTTATTTTTTTTCTTTTTCCTCTTTCTCGTACTGCTGATATGTTATGCCAAATCTGAGGTTTTACGAGATATGCCAAGGTAAGGGCGTAGACGCGTTCTGAAACTAAAAGGGGCTTTAAAAATCATACATTTTTACTACATTTTAATGAAACTAATTCATTGCAGCAATGAAACTAATTCCTTGCAGCAATGAATCAATTACATTGGCGCGATGAAAAAAATTTATTGCAGCAATGAAACAAATTTATTGCAGCAATGAAACCAATTCATTGCAGCAACGAAACAAATTCGTTGCAGCAATGAAACAAGTTCATATTAGCATCGAAACAATTTCATTGCAGCAATGAAGCAAAATCGTTAGATTAAAATTATTGATACTTTTTTTTATTATAATTATTGAAGCTCAAGACCATTCTATGCTTCTATTAATAGCGATATAATTTTCAAAAAATGCGAATGATGAATGGTCTGGACATAACCTTTTTTTTTGATAAATCGAATGAAAGCTGACAACAACAATAATTTCTTCCTACATGTTTTATTCGGCCAAAGTTTATTATAAGTACAAGGTGTTTCAGAAGAAGTCATCCGAAGTTGTTTGGCTCTCATTTTTTTTCTAAATGAAAAACTTCGATTCTGTTTTTTGATTATGTTTATTTGAACCTTTAGAATTTTAGTGGTTAAGTTGAGAAGACGATATCGGTTAAATGGGCGCCGTCGCAATTGATTACCATACAGGCTCGTTTTATTGCATTTTTCATCATTTCGGCGAGAACTTCGGGCGACAGATTCTCGCACTCGTCTCGAATGTTGACCTTGAGGGCTTCCAGGGTCACGGGCTTGTTCACGTAAACACGGGACTTCAAAAAACCCCACAAAAAAGTCTGGAACGGTTAAATCGGGCAATCTTGCGGACCAGTGCAAATCGCCAAAACGAACGCCGCCTTCAGAATATCGGTTGTGGCTCGCGCAGTGTGTGCCGTTGCTCCGTCCTGTTGGAACCACATGTCCTCCAGTCCTAATTCGTCGAATTACGGCAGAAAAAACTCGGTTAACATGGCCCTATAGCGCGCACGGCGTCTGGTCGATGTTTCCGGCGACAGCTCGACATCCTCGGCAACAGCGGCGATATTCTCGTCAGAACGGGCGCTCCGGGGCCGGCCACTCCTGGCAACGTCTCGTGTGGTCCAATACTCTTCAAGTTTAGTGGCCAAACGGCGCAGTGTTTGCGCAGTCGGTGTCGGACGGCCGGGGAATCGGTGACGGTATTCGCGCTGCGCCAACACCACAGACGAAATGTTACGCAAAAAAATAGACACGATTATTCCGCGTTCTTGGGGAGTGTATCGCTCCATGGCTTGTTTATTTGTATTCTACATCTGTCTAGTCCACAAATGTCAAAACAGATTTGATTTTGGCGGCCATTTGCAAAAATAAGAGCATCTTCCAATAGGGTTGTCACTTTTGAAACACCCTGTATATACAACATTACATTATATCCGTACGTACATTAATATAAATGGATAGAATCAAGTAAGGCAGGTACGTTTTTATGTCAGCTATATCAAAACGTGAACAGATGTTTCCTATTTTCAAAAGCTGTCATTCCCGGCTTAGTCTTGTGAAGGAAGATCCATTGGAATCGGTACGCCCATGGACGTTCCACCACCTCCTTTCAATCCAACACTAAAGCTCGTCTCGAGCTTTGTCTTTTAGTGGCGAGGATAGATTTTCCGATTTTGTGTTTAAAATTTACACCCTACCTACTAGGTCCCATTGCCCTAAATACTTTTGAGAAATATGACAGTTATACACACCCACAGAAATAATAACCAAATTAGCCGTGACCGAATTTAGAGGCTGTAATAACCACATTATATGTCATTACATCCGAATTATACGTTGGCACAACCGCATTAGAGGTTGCTTCAACCGAATTTCAGTTGTGGGGACTAAATTCAACAATAATAATTTCTTCCTACTAATGCATTAGGCAACCCCCAAGACGACTTATTTTCAACTGAAATCCGCTATGACTAAACCATTTGGGCCTTTGAATAGTGATAATGAGGTTAAACTCGTATTACAAAGTACTATCCGCTCAGAAGTCTTATCCTGGATAATCAGTTTGCTACCAGACTACGGGGGCACACGCTCCCATGGTAGTGAGTGGAGTAAAAGTGCTTTTCGGTATGACGATCATATGGCCCTACCATGTAGAAGTAGGTCTGGTATCACAATGACTATTCTAGCGACATTATAGAAATCGATTCTGTTTTTTTTTCGTGAGTGTCATTGAGCGATGGATATTGACGCCACGGGACTGAGGTAGCCTTGAACGGTCATAACTAATACCCTGCATGAATGCACTCTCTTTTAGAATACTTTCTTTCTCTCACTGTACCAATACCAACGGTCCGAATAGTGTAAATCATAGAGTAAAGCTTAAAAAAAAAAAAATAAATGGTTTCCCATTACATCCCATGAAGGGACTGGGGAGAACTTCTCACAATCATTGAGCTGTGCGCTTTCCAGTTTTTACTCACTGATTGGGACCTACAGTTTTACACCGATTCCGAACGGTAATTTGAGAAGCTTTTTCATGGCTAGATACTCGATAGTGTCGCCGTCACTATGCGAGGTGACCGCCGCCGAAAGAAAATTTGTAGGTGGTCAGAGCCGGGTTCGAACCCAGGATCTCATGTACAAGAGCCGCGCACACTAACCATTGCACCACCGACGGCCACAGCTTAGTAGTGAAAATATTTGGCTCATCTGACGTTTCCTTTCACACTCTTCGTGATGCGGTCGGCGTGAGAGAGAGATGTTTGACGAAAAGTGACATACACCAGGTGGAATCACAATAACTTCTTGCTTTAATTTTTCATGTAATTCTGGTGATAAACTGTGAAATTTAAATGTGTTTTAAACTTTTTTATTGACTGTTATTGTTAGCATACATTTGTGTTGTATTTAACATAATAATTTTAACACACAAAACGAAATGCTGTTGTTGTTATTTTGTTCGTTGTTTTGAACCATTGCCTCTATCTGGTATTAGTAAAGCAATTCTTTTCAACATCAAACGTAAATATCACACCAGGTCAAATGTCATAAATTTGGTGGGAGAACTAGTAGATCTTCTATAAGTATTAATCTATGGTGTAAATAATGAAATGAAATGAATACGTGCTTGTGTGCTCTTGGAATGAATGTGGTCTGTTAACTATTCTGTTCGTCTCAATTCTGTTACCACAACATAACAGTTTACTCAATAAATGTTCGGAAGAACTATTCGATTAAAAAACAACCGTAAATTATGATTGGTCATGGGTCTCATTTGCTTTCTCGTCAATGAAAAGATCAGCAACGTTGTGTCAAGACTAAAAGAAAGAAATAAATTAAAAAATGGAAATTGATTAATTAAGTAAATTAATTTAAAAATAAATGTATAATATTGCAAATATTTTAGTCCTCAACTCAATCGGCTTTGAAGGAGAAAAAAGGCTGCAGCAAAGTTTGGAAAGTATTTTCCTTCATTGTGGATGGAGAGAACAAAGAAATGAAATATGTCGTCAGTTGCAATAACTGCAAAAAAAATTTAAACATTCAATTTCGGCATCAAACCTAGTGAGGCATAAGGGATTTATTTCTAAAATTTACATAATTTTAATCAAATTCTTTATTGCATAGAAATTAGAACTACTAATTATACCAAAACATGCTTTAGTTACGCTCATAATTGCCAATGACAATATAGTCGAGTTTTACAAGTCATACAACTTTTATTAACATTTGGAAATGTTATTTCCTGAAAACAAAAGAAACATCGAGGAGTGTAGCTTGATATTATCATAGACGATTTATTTTATTGCGTTTATTTTCAGTTAGTATTAGGATATCAAATGTCCTGGTAATTGATTTCTTATGAACCTGATTCCAGTCCACAGCTTAACGACAAAACGGTGTTAGCATTCGAAACCGTTGTAAATAACAGATGTAAATGACTTTCGTTTATGTAATGGTAAGAGGGCGGTCCCAAAATTAGCCGATCTAACAACGACGACACAAAACAATTGGGAACAATTTTATTTATTTTTCAACATAATCTCCTTTTAGCTCAATACACTTTTTGCAGCGATATTCAATAGCTTCGATACCCTGTTTATGGTAAGAAATGTCAAACTGCAAACTCAAAATAGCCATCAACCGCAGACTCCACCTCGTCATTGCTGGCAAATCTTTTACCCCCGTGCCATTTTTTTGGAAATAGTTTGCAAATAGAAAGTAGTCCGAGGGATCAAAATCTACGTGATGAAGCAATTCGAACTTTAATTCATTAATTTTGGCCATCGCAATAGCGGACGTGTGGACTGGAGAATTATCTTGCTGAAACAACACATTTTTATTCGACAATTTCCCCTATTTCCACAATTTATTCACTTAAACGCTGCAATAAATTAGCATAATATTCGCCTTTTATGGGTTTTTCTTTCTGAAGATAATCAATAAATATTACCCCATAAGCATCCCATAAAATAGACGCCATGACTTTGCCTGCAGATGGAACCGTCTTCGCCTTCTTTGGACAAGATTCTTCCATTCCAGTCCACTGCTTTGACTGTTCCTCTGTCTCAGGTGTGAAGTGGTGACCCATGTCTCAACCATGGTAATAAATCGACGCAGAAATTCCGCTTTATTGCGATGAAATATCGCCAAACACTTTACTAAAACACCTTCACGACGCTGTTTACTTGAAAGCAAGCGCGGCACCCATCTTGCGAACAACTTTCTCATCTTCAAATCTTCGGTCAATATACGATGTATAGCTCTTTTTGAAATGCCTATCATTTCAGATAGCTCACGCACCTCCAGCCGACGATTATCCAATACCATTTTGTGAATTTTCTTAACCGTGTCTGGCGCGGACACCTCCTCTGGCGTGGACACCCACTACGGTGTTCGTCTTGGCTGCTCGTATGGCCTCGTTTAAACTATGCTACCCAATATTTTACAGTCGTAAACGAAAAAGCAGACTCCTCCAGAGTAGAATCTAGCTCGGCTTTAATATTGCTTTGACTGAGGAGACTTTTCAAATGGGAATATTGAATAACATAACGGTGACCAATTTTTTCCATGCTAACAAATTCACTGAAAATATTTTTTTTTTTCAAAATATCTATACCACAGAAAAATTCAACTCAGTGATATACACCCAGCGAAATAATTATAAAGGCAATATATTTGTTCTCGGTACTCTCAATCCACTGGGTTTTTGGTGTAGAATTTTAATGCATTTATGTGTCATTAGGTATATTATGTCAGAGAATATAACGACTCTATCTCTGTTACAAGTTAAATGAAAAGTGACGTTGTTTTTTCTGTTTCTGGTGCGAAATATATATAAAGGCAACATGGAAAAGAACCCGAATTCTAATAGTACTAAATAGGAATTTAAACAGTAGTGAGCTTTCTTTGGTTGTTATTTTATTGTTTTAAAATTAACGTAGATCAAATAAAAAAAAAATAGTTTATAAAGACTACCTGAAGGAAAATACCTAAGTAAAGAAGAAAAGGGAAAAATTTAAGATTATCATGGAGAAGGGCTGTCCAATCGGAAAATTTCGAGGCGATTGAAAAGATCTAGCTGTGTCATTGACAATTTTATAAAATAGGGTGGCCAATATGGAAACACAAAACGACCAGGAAAGACACCACTGATCAGTGGCAGCGCCAAAAGAGAGATCAAAAGGGCTGCTGTTAAAGAAACTTTCGGCGATAAGGAAATTATTGCTGAATTGAGCTTGGGAGCAGGGTTGCGTCGTGTTCAACAAATAATGAAATTTGAAATAATGAAAGTATGCAAAACTTGGTCCCATGCCAAGACCCCAATTAGACAGATTTAAATTCGCTGAAATATACACATTTTTGGATGAGCGGTAATATTTTCCGATGGAAAAAATTAAATTTTGATGTCCCTGATAGCTCGGACAAATATAGGCCTTCCAGAGATTTTTCCAAAATTATGTGTCAGCAGCGAAATTTTGGCGGTGGCTCCCTTATGGTTTGGCCAGGTATGAGTTATAGAGGAACCACTCCAATATGTTTCGTTTCCACAAAAATCGACTCCGAGTATTATATTCGAATGTTGGATGTCGTCTTAGTTCATTCTGGAGAGGAAATTTGTGTTCCAGAGTTTATCATCTAGCAGGACAACGCAACAGTACATCGGTCTAAGTAAACTCCAAAGTTCCTGGAGTCCAGAAATAATACAAATTCTCGACTGGCCTGCACTTAGTTCTGATCTCTATCCGACCGAGAACCGCTGGTCTATTTACCTACCCAAGTTTACCACCCAGGACTCCAGTTGAAGAATGTCAAGGATCGAAGAGTAGCAATACCAGAAAATAGAAGACAAATGATGCTGCGCATATTCATTCGTTGATAAACTCAATGCCAAGATGCTTAGTAGAAGCTCTTAGCGATAATGGAGATCAAATGTCTTACGAAAGTTTTTAGAATATTTATCCTTTGCCTTTATAAATATTTCCCACTAGTAATTAGTTTATTTTAGTTTATTTCACCTTGAAGAAGTCATATTCATAGTATTGAAAGGACTAATATAATATAAAATAAAAACTTGAAAATTCCTCACAACATTTGGAAAACCCAAAAAATGGTGTTGCCTTTATATTTATTTCGCGGGGTGTAGTAAAAACTAGAGTATTCAAAAACCGAAACAGGAAACTGGTCCACCGGTTTTTTGCATATCCATCGACCTCTGAAAATTTACAATTTCGAACAACCGGTGGAACCGGTTTTTTCTTGTCGGTTCCACCTGTTTTTTTTGACGTAGAATACGTCTTACCTTACGGTATGAGGAGTCATGTCAGGTTTTTATTGTTGTAATCTTTATTTCATTGAATTTGAGGAAACGGCTAGATGAATTTTTTTTAAATTTTTTTTGTAGGTAAATGAAGATGTTATCTTTCGTTTGATATACATTTCATATTGGTTGATATATTTCTAGTATTTTAATTTCTCAAATGAAAATTGTTTAAACACATACACTGTGGTGTTTGGTTGAGTGTTTTTGGTTGCTCAACATTGCTTAGGAACATGTATCTATTAAAAAGTGAAACGAACAGCAAGCTAATGTTGCTTGGCAACATGTATCTAGTAAAAAGTGAAACAAACAGTAAGCTAACGTAATAAAGCTTTTTTGCGAAATCTTCAATAAAGCTGTTGTAACATTAATTTTGAATTGTAAAGCGTAAAGCTTTCACACAACGCTCGAATGCTAATGCGAAGACTCGATAAGGTAAACCTTTTTTAATATTAGGGCGGCCCTCTCAACATTCGCAGAACTTATTTCAATAAAAATATTAATTAAAATACATAAATTAAATTAAGTTTAAAAAAATTGAACATAATATTTTTTTTTTAAACGGACTTGAATCAAATGCCGTTGGTAAATATAAAAATTACAGCAGACAGTTGTCCGAGGCCTTCGGCCACGGACTGTCCCTGCAGGCTGTGTCAGAGACACGGCCATTAAGTTTAACGTAGAATACGCCATCCGATAAGGCAGAAAACATATATAACAATAAATGATAAATAATATAAGCAAATGAATTTATTGTTATATATGTTTTCTGTCTTATCGGATGGCGTATTCTACGTTAAACTTAATGGCCGTGTCTCTGACACAGCCTGCAGGGACAGTCCGTGGCCGAAGGCCTCGGACAACTGTCTGCTGTAATTTTTTTTATTACATTAACACATTTAAACTGAACACAAAGCCTTATAAACTAATAACATTTATTTTTTAAATGGACTGATCTCCAGAATTAGAATTTTTTTCTTTTAAAACTAAGTATTTAAATAGTTTTAAATAAATCCATTCATAAGTTTATCAACAATTACTAAAGACTTTCTAGACTGCAAAGAATTTTAAATTCAAACAAATTAAGACATTCTTTTGCAAAATGCAAATATATGGGAAATTTTCAAAAGAAAATTGCAGAGTTTTAAATTCTGATAAATTAAGAAATTTCTTTTGAAAATTGCAAATATATGGGAAATTTCCGAAAGAAACCATACAAAGAATTTTAAATTCTGATAAATTAAGAAATTTCTTTTGAAAATTGCAAATATATGGGAAATTTTTAAAAGAAAACTTGCAAAATAATGTTATGTTGAAAGAATTGAAGATTTCCCTGAAGAAAGTTAAAATTATTTAAGTGTTGCCAATACAAGAGTGAAGTTAGATGAAAGTTTTACTAATAAATATTAAATTTTAAATTTGACTACATTCGTTTTTTCTGTAGCAAATAAAATTTTTTGATTACATTTTATAATAAAAAATTTAGGTTATAACAAACGGAACTGGTTTCAACCGGATTTCAACATCAAAAAAAACGTCGGTTTTTTCAATACTCTAGTAAAACCTCACCTCAAAGCATTGCAACAATGCTAGTATGCAAGATGAAAAAGAAAAACAGCTTTCTGTTCTTGTGTTGGAATTATAAATTTTCAGTATGTGCTGGTACTTAGGGATCTTCGGTCGATACTAATTCGCATATGTAAATTGCATAATTCGGTTTGTATATAACCATTGATCACTAACCGATGGTATCCATTCAGGCACAGTAGTTAGGCATCTGATGATGAACGTGTCACGGAGTTCAAAACTACACGCTGAAAAATCTGACCTTTTTTGTTATTTGGATGAAAATGTAAAGTGTGTTTGGAACTTGTCGCAAATATAATATACTTGTGTCCAAACACATTGTGTTTGCTATTCAATATTACATGTTTGAGACACAATGATTAATATGTTATAATATATATGTTTACGACCCACATATATCTATGTTTGTGATACAAATACGAGTACAACTGTGTTTAATGCACTGTCTATGCTCTCTCGACAGCAAGAGAAAAAAAGAGGGATATCGAGAGAGTCTATCTTGTAAGTGTGGATCTGTATTTTTGCATTATTCTCTCAGTCAGTTAGTCATAAATATTCCTGAATGTGTGTGTCAATTGCAGATGATGTGTTTCTTATTTTGACTGATG
The DNA here is from genome assembly GCA_963931995.1 of Phaonia tiefii. Classification (NCBI taxonomy): domain Eukaryota; kingdom Metazoa; phylum Arthropoda; class Insecta; order Diptera; family Muscidae; genus Phaonia; species Phaonia tiefii. Next base: position 296,640,012 of record OZ008368.1, read on the forward strand.
TGTTGCGTTTTATTTTCATGTTTTCAGTCCTCAATGTTTCCGCGGGCAGAGGATATCCAAAGCACTTGATCGGTGAAAAAAGAATAATCGAAGGCTCGAACGGTTAAATCGTTTGTGATGTTGCTTTGGTTTTTGTGTATGTGTTTCTTATATACATATGTAAGTGAGAAACGATTTTGAGGAAAGAAACTTGAAAGGGCAACAACTTGAAGCCCTTTGTCTGTTCGAGCCTTTACTGACACAATTGGAACGACGGATCATTTATGAAATAAGTATGATAAAGAAACACAAGTAATTAATCCACGCTTCACTTGCATGAACTAGATTTGTATATAAATATATTGTTTGTGTACCAAAGCATAGTGATATCCAAGGCATAGCTGAAACCTTCTGAAAACAAAAGCGAGGGAGACTACAAAGAAAGGAGAAACAAAATAGCAGCAGATTCTCATTTCATGAAATAGAAACAAATAATGCATTCAATGCAAATAAATGTAAAAAGGGCCTTTTTAAATCTTTTAATTTTTTGTATTAATTACACTGTGCGGCACCAAAAAAAATTATGGGGTTATGTCAACGGATTCTGGTAGAAAGGTCTAAAAAAAATATACGTGTATCGGCGTTTTACCAGATTTGATCAGAATTTTTTTTAGGGGGGGTCACAGTTTCCGCCCCTCGGAATTTTCCTGCAACATATCAGCATTCAAAATTGTGTGTTCCTTACTTCTGAGGTACAAAATATGTTCAGAAGTTTTATAGAACATATTCAGATAAACATTTTTGTGGAACAAATTAACCCTCTACCTGTCACGTATATACATAATTTTTAATTTTATTTTTTACTTTTTTTGAAAACTCGCAAAAAACTGCTTCAAAATGACGGGGGCGTGGTCAACATCTTCTACAATAATTATCGCCATAAAATTTCATTATATGTATGTGTCCGAACACTCCAAAACACAAATCTTAGCCCAAGTGCTAGATAATAAGCAAAACCTAACTACCTTCTAAGGGTTAATAATGAATTTTGTCATTTTGCTGTTTCCATTAATAATATAAGCATAACATAATGAATTTTGTCATATTTCAGCTTTTATCTAGCACTTGGGCTAAGATTTGTGTTTTGGATGTTCGGACACATATAGTGAAATTTTATGGTGATAATTTTTGTAGAACATTTTGACCACTTCCCCCGTTATTTTGAAGCAATTTTTTGCAAGTTTTCAAAAAAAGTAAAAATTATGGTTATACGTGACAGTTAGGGTTAACTTGTTCCACAAAAATGTTTATCTGAATCTTTTCTATAAAACTTCTGAACTGAACATATTTTGTACCTCAGAAGTAAGGAATACACAATTTTGCATGCCGATATGTTGCAGGAAAGTTCCGAGGGGCGGAAACTTTGACCCCCCCTAAAAAAAATTCTGATCAGATCTGGCAAAACGCCGATACACGTATATTTTTTTTGTAGATCATCATCATTTTGAAAAAAAATCTAATTTTGTCTCATAATGTGTTTTATACTTATAAATGTGGATTTATTTTGATAAAATTAATTATAATAAATAATCCATATATATTGAAATCAAAGAATAATTCATTCCTAAATATTATTATGTCTGGGAGGAAATACGCATACGTTTGCTCGTAAGTATATGGAGGTTTGGGGGAAAACACGCGAATACTTCCACGTACATAAGTATATGGATGTTTGGGATGAAGAACGCATATGTTTCCACGTAAAAGCATATATGTTTGCCAGTAAACATAATACTGTTTACATTAAAATACAAGTGAGTTTGGGACTTGCAAACATATGAATGTTTGAAGTGTGTTCTGAAGAATATGTTTGGGAGAATATGTTAGAGTGGCCGTTATTTTTCAGCGTGTAGTCATGTCAGTGAGTGTGCTTAACTGAATTGTCTATTATTCCAACAAAACGCAACCATTTTTCAATTAAAAAAAAATATTCCTGACCTTGTAAGCTTGTAATATGAACTTCCCATACATTAATTAAAAATTATTTTCTTTATTAGAAAACGCTTGCAATTTGTTCAATGAGTTTCCGCCTTAATTTTCAGTTATTTGTACTGCAAAGGTTTTCATTATGTTCAGTTTTTGTTTTAACGTAGAATACGTTATACGGTAAGGTAGGGGTGTTGATCTGGAGCACAAAATTTTGAGAAAATGTTTGTCAGTTTCATTATAAGTTTTTAATACTTTATGCATGCATTGAAGAAAATTCAAGTATGGTCGTAACATATTTAATATGTCTTCTTTTGATTTGTATTTAAATAATCATATTGCTACATATAATTTTTTTGATTCTATAAGTAAATCAAAATTTAACTCCTTCAAATTTTGTATTTATTTTCATATGCTATGTATTTTATGTATTACAACATCATGTGTAAGAGCAGTACGATTATCTGTGTGTTCATCACAGAACCAGTGTGAGAAAGAGAAGAAGTATAATGACAATGCATGTTTTATGTGAACCAGTGTTGCCACATGCAGTATTTACACTTGTTTTCAAAAGTGCATCGAATTGATATAAAGTGTACCCAAATTTTGTTAAAAACTATCCTAAATTTTTAACATAAAAATTAAAGATAAATTTGATAGATTTAAATCATTTATCAAAAATTATATTTAATTCATATATTTTAATTGCAAAATGACTAACGTATTCTACGTCTGACCTATGCGCCCGTGTTATCTAACACAGGCTTCATATATTTTTTTGTTTTGTTGTCCTACTTATTTTCCTTATATTCGTACTTCAAACTATATTTTTTGCCCTATCAACTTCAACGTCTCTGCAAAATTGTCTTCCGTTTTTTATACTTCTCTTTACACACAAATAACTTTCGAGATAATATTCCGAAAATCTAGAGAAAGAACAAACAACACAAACATTCTCCACAATACGAGTATTGCCCCCCAAAACTATTCGAATACCCGCAAACAATACAGCAACAGCAACAGCGGTAACAACAGCAACATTCACAAACGTATCGTTTGCATCATCGCAGCAAATGCGCGCGTGCGCAAACAAACAACATTTACCCCGTAAGCAGCAATAATTTTTCGTTTATGTTGCAGCTCTCATGGCTGTGTAGCAACTCCAGCTGACAATGCACGTGTAGTTAACAGTGGTTTGGGGCATATTTCAGCAAACGCGCACGTCTGGTTCTTCAATTGTACCAAAGACCGAAAGGGAAGAGTTTATCAATATTTCCTCGTCGTTGAATTTTTTTGGATGACGGTCAATTTCAACGGTGTGGAGTAAAGTATGTAGATGTTTTTTTTTTTGAGGGTACTATGCTTAGGTAAAACTTCTGTTTTCGGCTTCCAGAGAGAATTTCGTCTATGAAGGGTATCAAGTATGAAGGTGACATTTTTATAAAAGAATAATAAATTTTAAGGTGGTATTATTAAAAAATGATAGGCTAAAATTTTAGTTGGAATGGTGAAATAGTAACTACTGGATTAATGTAATTCTAACATTTAACAGTGAAAAGAAACTGCTATAAATATATCAAATCTCAATTTTTTTTCGAAGGGACAAAAAAGTCTTTTGTTATGAACTTTGTGCATTGAAAGTTGTGCCACTACACTGAAAGAAAAACGTTTCGCCGCAGCAATGAAACGTGTTCGTAAGTGCGTTTACTTGCCTACTAAGCAATGTTTCGTATATTCGACAATCTTGTCGCCTTGCTGCTGCGACTCTGTTTTCATTGCTGCAACGAATATATAAGTTGTGTATTTTGGGAGAAAGTGCCCGTCGTGGTGCACTGGTTAGTGTGCGCGGCTCTTGTACATAAGAAAGTGAGTTCGATCCCTGCTCTGTCCACCTTACATTTCTTTCGACTACGGTCACCTCGCTTAGTGATGCCGACACTATCGAGTACTCAGCTATGAAACAGTATCTCAAAATACCGTTCGGAACCGGTGTAAAACTATAGGTCCCAATCAGTGAGCGTAAATTTAGAAAGCGCGCATCTCATTGATTGTCAGAAGCTCTCCACAATCCCTTCATGGCTTGTTATAGGATACCATTTTTTTTATTTTGGGGGGAAATTGGTTTAAATTATAAAATATACATACAAATAATTGAGATTTAAACAATTTAATCTCAAAATTTAAACTACACGCTGAAAACTCTGTATTTTTATTGTTGTTTGGATGCAAAAATATAAAGTGTGGTTGGAGCTTGTCGCAAATTTAGTATATTTGTGTCCAAACACATCGTGTTTGCTATTCAATATTACATGTTGGAGATACAGTGATTAATATTCTACAATATATATGTTTGTAACCCAAATATAGAAAACGGTTTGTGTTGTTGTCATTTGTATATAAATATCCTATCTAACTCAGAAACGATATTGAGGAAAGAAGCTGAAAATAACAACAGCGTGAAGCCCTTCGTCTTCCGAAACCTTTAGTCATAAAATCGGAGCGTAGGGAACAAAGAAGTAAAAGGTTCTCGTTGGATGGAAAAAATTAATGCATTTAAAGCTTGTAAATGTAAAAGGAGAATGATTAAATCTTTTTAGTCTGCCAGTAATTGCTGCAACCACTCTGTTTTCATTGCTGCAACGAATACATTAGTTGTGTACTTATATTTTGGGGGCCCGTTTCCCATTTATAAAATATATATAAAACTAGTTGAGATTGAAACTATTGAGCTTCAACATTTAAACTACACGCTGAAAAATCTGTATTTTATTTGTTGTTTGGAGGCAAATATAACCTGTGTTTGGAGCTTGTCGCGAGTATAATATATTAGTGTCAAAACACATCGTGTTTGCTATTCACTATAATATGTTGTAGACTCAATAAATTATATGTTATATTATATATATATGTGACCCAAATACAACTGTGTTTGGGATACAACTACAGCTGTGTTTGTTGCACTATGTACTCTCTATTGAGAGCAAGAGAATAAAAGAGGTACAAAGAGAGATTATTCACAGTCAAAGTTGTAAATGTGTAGCTGTATTTTTGTATTATGTTTCAGTCAATGATTCACAAAAGTTCCATGAATGTGTATTTAAATTGCAGATGATGAGATTATTTCGTACATCTGTTGCTAGTTTAGTTATATTGCTCAGCTAGTTATAGTGTTATGTATTCAGTCGTCAATCGGTAATTGGTCAGAGGATACCAAATGAACTTGCTTGATGAAGTAAGCATGCTGTGGAAAATATTTATATTAGTCAAATATATGGGTGGGTGATCAGTGAAAAAATAATAAATAAAGACTCGAACGGGTAAAATGGTTTGTGTCATTGCTTAGCTTTTTGCGTATGTCGTACGAATATATGTGTCCTACCTAACTCAAAAACGATATTCAGGAAAGGAACTGAAAAAAGGAACAACGTAAAGCCCTTTGTCTGCCGCAGCCTTTAGTGAAAAATCGGAGAGGCTGAAAAAAAAACGTGGGAATCAACCAAGAAATGAGAAACAAAAAAGTAGCAGATTCTCATTGAATGAAACAAATTAATTCATTTAAATCTTGTAAATGTAAAAAGAGCCGGTTGAAATCTTTTTAGTTTGTCAGTAACTGGTTAAAAATATAGATTTAGAGGATTGCCATTTATAGTTCGGGTCCAGCAATAAAAACAATCATTTATCATTGGAAATGGTTATATTGTTTTTCAAAATATACTCTATATACTTTTGCATGCGCTGAAACCAATTTTCCACTCCGATTGAGACACCTCCAAAATATGGTTTTTGAACGCTTCAACAGCTGCTTCGGGCGTCGAAAAACATTTACAACGCAGTTTTTTCCTGTACAGCGGATGACCCATCAATTCGACATGTCGAATGCTCAAATAACCCATTGTTTCAGTTGATGTGTGAGAGCTCGCACTGTCCTGATGCAAAATGGTCCGTCTTCTCTTGTTGGTTTTCCTTATTTATTCGAACACTGTTGGCAAACAGGTGGTGGTATGCCACTTAGAATTGACCGTGCTACGTTCCACTAAAGGCACTGTAGCCACACGACCGGTTATACCGAAAAAAATCAATGAATGTTCGAACTCACGGGCGATGTGTTAACACCTTTTTGTTACACGGTACCTGTTCGATTTCTATGAACACATTAGTAAATGTTACATTGGAAAATATAAAAAAGAATGGTTTTTGTGCTGAAGGCTCTTTTGCTGTTACACTTTTCTTTTCCTACATCTGCTTTAACATTTGAAGTAATATTGTTAAAATAAATAAAGCACTATTTAGCTCACTGAAATAATTGTTTTTGTTTTGTTATAAATAGAGCGACAACAAAAAGTATTAAATAGTATAGAGAACTTATTGTACTCTTTTTCCCCTCTTATGCAGAGAGTCTGAGTAAAAGAGCATAAACGAGTCTTATTATCTTTATAGAATATTTTAATATAAATGCACCATTTTGACAATGTTATTACATAAAACAATACAAAAAGCATAAATGTTTCAAACGGCATCAATGTTTCACATCAAAATAAGGAATGGACCAAGTTATGACAAAAAGAAAGTAATACGTTTTGAATCATGTCGCCAGTGCTTTTGAGTCACACAATTCGTTCCATGAGTTCGCTATACTATTCACTACTCTTTGGGGACGACGGCCTGCTTGTTTGTTCTCTGCCGCTACAGCAGTAGCATCATACTTATTTTGTTTTGTACAATAACAACGTATGTGACACTAACGCAGTGTGTTGTTTGCATGTGTTCACTTTGATAGATTGCCCTATTCGTTTCTATAGATGTTAACACATCGCGATCATTTGCTTCGATGTGCTTCTTTCACGAACAACTTTTGTTGGATTTAGCTCGTCTTGAAAGACCCATACGGTCAATTGCTGTTTTGTTTCGGGCTCATGGGCATAGATCCCTGATTCGTCATCTGTGACGATGTTTGAGCTAGCGCGGTTGTATTTTTTCAACATGTCTTTGCTCCAAACGACACGAGCCTTTTTTTGAGCATTCGCTAAAATATGTGGGATCCAACAAGAACAAATCTTTTTGTGAACATGCAATATCTTATTGATGCTTGTCATACTAATACCCAATGATGCCTCAATCTCACGGTGTGTCTCATGTCGGTCTAGCTTTATCACGCACATCATCGATGGTTTCGGGCAAAACAACCGAAGTTGGACTACCTTCACGTAATCCATCCTGGAGCGAACGGCGTCCGAGACTGAACTCTTGGTACCAGCGATTTACAATGGATTTTGGTGGTGCTTCATCACTAAAAGAAACAAGTTGATTGAGACACTTTTGTCTCGATAATCCACGCCGAAAATCATAAAAAATCATCGCACGAAAGTTTTCACGGGTTATTTCCATTTCTTGGCCGATATGTGTATATATTTCAACACACTCTAAATACAAGAGAGAGTGCACGCAAGTGAAAACGTTCTATGTATGTTTAGCTAAAAAATTTCAAACTTTCCAATGGAAGTCCCAGTTTGCATCTGGCAACACTCCTAGCAATACACGAAATTTAAATCGCAAAGCTTTATATTCGTAAATATATGAATGGAGTACTTTATATTGAAGTCAAAAAATAGTTTGCTTCTAAATATGATTATGTTTGGGTGGAAACATGCATATGTTTCAGCGTCAGTAACAGCATTTTTGGAAGCAAATACGCACATACTTCCACGTAAGTATAAGAAAATGGAGGTTTTGGAGGAAACACACGAATATTTCTACGTAAGTATATGGATGTTTGGGATGAAAAATACATATGGTTCCATATAACGCACGTACGTTTCCATTTTCCAATTTAAAAATAACTGAGTTTGGGACTGGTAATTATACGAACATTTGGAGTGTGTTTCAAATATATACATGGTTCCTACAGAAGGTTTTTGGGAGAATATGTTACAGAGGTCATTTTCTTTAGCGTGTATTTAATATTACATGAGGTGTCAGGGGATACTCGGTTGGATCGAAATTCCTTTCGCTATAAAGGGTGATTCAGGAAGTTCCGGACAAATTTCTCCAGCGTATTCCTTGGCTCATTTCATGAAGAAAAGTCCACTAGGACCATGTCCGAAAATGCAAGGGTGTGAAATGGCAGCGGGTTCAAAATTTTCGGATTGGCGGTCGGAGGGTAGTAGGGTAAATTGCTAACTTCTGTGCCTGTGGTCGGATTTTTTTGTTTTTGGGCTTGTTGGAAAGGTCTTTAAGAGGCCTTTCAGAATCAATAAAAAATAATAATAAATCAATCGTTGATGCGACGACATGATCCCTCACATAGCGAAGACTTTCTTTTCACTGTCAAGTTTGACAAAAAGTTAAATACTTATTTTAAAATATTTTTATTAATATTAATGAATAGAAATACTTCAGAATTATGTATCTCAGAATTTTGAATGGCAAGAAGGAGAATGTGTGCGATTCGCATCAATGCTAAATACTTGTACATCATACATAGTCCAGCAACGGAATTGGTAAGGCTTTACTCAAAAATGAAGGCATTCCAGAAGAAGTAGCTCTTTACGGTATTGACACAGATAAATTAGTAGAGAAAATTATTGATTGAATCCTAATTCTATGTCAGTTCGATTTACTAATTCTAAGCTTATGTGATATGATAAAGGCTGACCTTTCCAACTTTTGAATCAGCATGTATGTATAACTTAGCCCACAACTCATTGTAGGTCGACCATAGAAGTCAACATTCTAAAGAGGGTATGCAACAGATTTTTGACCACACCTGTACCTGCACCCCACATATGGTGATATTCATGAGTACACATATAAATGTATTTACACTTGTGTCTATATATATAGGTGTGTACATACATATGCACATATTATTCCAATATACATATGTATGGAAGTACAATGTAGGAACCAAAATAAAACAAAAGGCAAAAGGAAAAGAAAATGTGGAGAGAGAAAAAAAACGAAACGAACAAATTTTGCACAGTAGCAGTTTTTGGTGTTTAATGTGAGCTTGATTTTTGTAGTGAAAACACAGCAGCAACAACGACCACAATAATAGCAACAACAACAACAGCATCTGTGGCAAGATCATGATGCCAGTTACGCCAATATTACCAAAAGCAACAATAAATACAACACCATCGCCAGTAGCTGCCAGCAACAACAGCATTAGTAACATGTACCAAAAACCATAACAACCATTGCACAGTGGGAGGAAATTACATTTCCTTTATGAAACAATTCTTAATGTCGACCTTATGGGTCTTTCAAGACGAGCTAACTCCAACAAAAGTTGTTCGTGGAAGACGCACATTGAAGCAAATGATCGCGATTTTTCGGTCATGCGGCCACAGTGCCATCAGTGGAATTCTTAGTGGTATACCACCATCTGTTTGCCAATAGTGTTCGAAGAAATAACGGCATCAGGACAATGCGAGCTCTCACACATCAGCTGAAGCAATGGGCTATTTGAACACCCAACATGTTGAATTGATGGATCATCCGACGTACGGTGTGACTTTGCTCCCGAAGCATCTGTTGAAGCGTTCAAAAACCATGTTTTGGAGGTGTTTCAATCGGAGTGGAAAAAGTGCTTCGAAAAAATGGTTTGAGCGCATACAAAATATATTGAAAATATGAGAAGAATATCTTGAAAAGCAATAAAACCATATCCAATGATAATTTATTATTTTTTTAATGCTGCACCCGAAATATAAATAGCAACCCTCTATTATGTCCAACCAAAGAGTAAATTACAATAGCAACTGGAACTCGATGAAATGGCCTACTATCTCGTCGTCATCAAGAGAACTGATAGCGACTCTTGTCTATTTCTCTATGATTCATCGCAGCAATAAAATATATTCATAGCTGTAATAAAAAGTATTCATTGCAGCAATGAAAAGTATTCATGGATGCAATTGAACATATTCTGCGGAGCGATGGAAGATATTCATAGCAGTAATACGAAATATTCATTGCAGCAATGAAATATAATCTTGGCGGCAATAGAATATATTCATTGCAGTAATTAGCGATATTCATAGCAGTAATAAAAAGTATTCATTGCAGCAATGAAACATAGTAATGTTAGCAATGTAATATATTCAAACAAATTCATTCAATTCACAAATTCATTGCGGCAACAATTCAATTTTTGGCACAGTGACAATATATTTTCGTTACAGTGATGAAACTGCACTGCACGTTAGCTCACTTTCTATGGCAATAATTCTTGAGGCGGCGAAAATTTTCATTGATGTGATGTAACTATTCCGAGCAGAGCATCAAGCCGACCGATCACGAGCCGGCGGCTGGGCGCAGTCGACTGTCTGTTCTTCTGAGTAGATAGCCGCCGCAGATTTCATCGGCTTATATTGACATGAACAATGAGCCGGTCAACCAACAAAGTCGCCGATAATCTCTTCTCCGTTTAATTTGTTACTATTTTAGTCAATCTTGTGGAAAGAAACAAATTACACTTTTTCCAGGTACATGCGGAAGAAATTTCGTTATTTGGAAAGAAATGCGCGAAAAAATAGCATTATAGAATAAAAGTCATGGGAACTTTTTACATTTTACATTGTATCATCCTATTCAGATTCAAATGTCGAAGCTGATGAATAGTAAACTAACATGCATTATTATCAACACCTGTTGAAGACGATGGATACATCGGGAGAATGGAGCAGTGGAGCAGATCCAGAATATTGAAAATATTTCGGACCGCTGTACATTACAAAGAACCCAGTCTACTATAAGTTTTGCAAAATTTGCTTGATGGAGAAGACAGCAAAAACATTCTTATAATTTAAAAAATCTTTACGTAGTAGTTTTTGTCAGTCAAATTCATCAGTTTGCTAGGAAGCTACAAACCGATTGTTTATGTTATCATTATCCATAGATAGTAACTGGTTTTTCATTAATTATTTTTCTTTTATCCCGCTAAAGTTAATTATAGCTTAATTTGTACGGGTCAGCTCAGTTGAGTAATGACAATGTTGCCACTTGGTCAAATTCAAGTAATGGCAACAAAAAGTTATCTTAGATAAATTTTGTTATCATTCCTTGTGAATGAAAATTTTATCAAGATGGAGAAACTCAAATACAGAAATCTGCAACATGGCTCACACATGGTAAATTCATTCAAACTATTTTATTTAATGGAAGACTACGTATATTTTTATATCCCCAAACTTTTTTATTTGTAGACTTTTATTTCCGATTGAATAAATAAAATAAATAAATGGGATTAGGGAGAGCTTCTCACAACCAGTGAGCTGTGCGCTTTCTAGTATTACACTCACTGATTGGGACCTACAGTTTTACACCAATTCCGAACGGTATTTTGAGAAGCTTTTTCATGACCAAATACTCGATAGTGTCGCCGTCACTATGCGTCACTATTTAAGGTGGTGAGAGCAAGAATCGAACCCAGGATCTCATGTACAAAAGGCGCTCACACTACCCGTTGCACCACCAACGGCATACAAAATTGAAATTAAATTGTTCACAACAACGCGCGGCAAATGTTATACATATTAGTCATGGTAGAATTATCTAACAGGTATAGTCGTTGGCCGTCGGTGGTGCAATGGCTAGTGTACGAGGCTCTTGTGCATGAGAACGTGGGTTCGATACCTGCTCTGACCACCTTACATTTCCTTCGACGACTGCAACCTCGCTTAGTGATGGCGACACTATCGAGTACTAAGCCATGAAAAGCTTATCAAAATACCGTTCGGAATCGGGGTAAAACTGTAAGTTCCAATTAGTGTATGAAAAATTAGAAAGCGCACAGCTCACTGGTTGTGAGAAGTTCTCCCCAATCCCTTCATGGGATGTAATGGGGAACGGGTTTTTGTTTATAGTCGTTTAAACAGGTGATTTAATTTTTTCCATGTCATTTTTCATTTCACTTGTCAAACTCATATGTGTTTTGTTTTTATACTTCTTTGTATTCTTGTATTGTTGTTATATATATGTTTGTGTAGAGTTTGACAACTGAAACGTATGAACAAAAATAAAATGTCTGTTTGTTGATCCCTACCACTACAACAACATTTGCCGTTCCCTTGTATTTGTTGGCATTGGCTACAAACGTGTTGCCGTATCGCATTTTTTTCACCACCCATTATAGCCAATGTGACCGTCGGTGGTGCAATGGGTAGTGTGCGCGCCTCTTGTACAGGAGATCCTGGGTTCGATCCCTGCTCCAACCACCTTAAAAAAAAAAAAAAAAAAAAAAAAAAAAATTTCTTTCGACGACGGTCACCTCGCTTAGTGACGGCGACACTATCGAGTATATAGCCATGAAAAAGCTTCTCAAAATACCGTTCGGAATCGGTGTAAAACTGTAGGTCCCAATCAGTGAGTGAAAACTGGAAAGCGCAAAGCTCAGTGATTGTGAGAAGTTCTCCCCGGTCCCTTCATGGGATGTAATGGGGAACCATTTATTTTTTTATTATAGCCAATGTTGCCACATTTCGTAGTATTAAGTGTGGATCGTTTTTTGGAAAGGCATAAGTGGCAAAGCATAATGGAATAAAATAAGAGCCCGATTGTTGAAAAGACGCACATTATCGATTAAACTCCATGACAACATTTTTTGTAGTTCAACAGTTATAGGACTAAAAAAATATAGATTTAAAAAAAGGTTAAGGGCGAGTTTCACCCTCGTGATTTAAAAGCTCATATTTTTCATACTAAATGGCATTTAAATGACTAACATCGGACAAATGGAGAATTTTGAACTGTGAAAAAAATGTCTTCCCGTTATATCCCATGAAGGGATTAGGGAGAGCTTCTCACAAACCAATGAGCTGTGCGCGTTCTAGTTTTATACTCACTGATCGGCATCTACAGATTTACACCGGTTCTAAACGGTATTATGAGAAGCTTCTGCATGGCTAAATACTCGGTAGTGTCGCCGTCGAAAAAAAATAGCATGAATATCTTAAAAATATGATTTTCGACCTAAGATGTTTTCTAGATCTGACAGAGTTGGTACAAAATACGTTATAGTTTCCTTTAAGGCTATAATAGATCATGTTTTCTCCGGTTAGTGAAAAAATTGTAAATGCCGCGGGTGGGATTCGAACTCACATTCGCTGGACGATCGTTTCGATGTTGTGAAGCATCATCTTCAGCTTCGTCTAGCCCGTTAAGCCACTGCGGTGTGTATTTACACAAGTCAATAACCGAAGACATTTATTGATTGTGCAGAGTGATTGGTTGTCGCTACTTACACATTGCTTTCCTACTTACACGCACTGATGCAGAAGTTTTGAAAGTTCTATTTATAGAACGAACTATTCTAATTGTAGTTGTCTCGTTCACTCGCGAGGGATTTTGAAATATCGTTGAACGATTTATCCACTCGAAGTAGGTAGGTAGGAGGTGTATGTCTTTAATAGTGTTGAGTTCCATTTTTATCATAGCAATTCCTATATAATCGAGTAAATAATTCAATTTAAATACACAAAAAAAAACAATTGCCATCTAATTAATGGGTCCCATATATGGCACAGCTGTTGTAAATCAACTGTTAACAAAGTTATTTTGATTTAAGTCAACAACAGGCGGGCCAAACGGCCCCAACTTATCTGCCAACATAATTTCTCCCCCACTGTGACAATATCGGCCGCAACATCACAAGGCTCATAAACAACATCAACCGACTTCCACAACCTGAAGCATAAAAAGTAACAAACACCAACAACATCAATAGCAGAAACAACAACGAAATTAACAACAACAAAAATCTGGCTCCAAATAAAACAAAAAGTCTATAGAGAACCAACATCAGCAACATCAGTAGCACAGCAACAACACAAACAACAACAGGCTTTTTGTTCAACAAGCAGCAGCATTCTTCGTGTCATTGCAATTGCCTTAAATTGTTTGGAATCAACAGCAACAACAACACCAATAACAAATCGTTGCCTCTAGAGTTGAAAGTATGAAAAAGAAAAATAAAACAACAAAAAAATGCGAAGACACAGCAACAAAATGTGAACGCATGTAAAACGATCAAGAACGACGGCGATACATTGTTGCAACTTTGTTTTCATTTTTGACTTAGATTTTATTGCCCTCTGATGCTGCTGCTGCTGATGTTGCAAGCAAGCAAGTGATGTTGCTGCAGCTTGTAATATTGCTATTGTTAATGTTACTTATTTTGACGTCGTTGTTGTTGTTGTTTAATTTGTGGCTACTCGTTTTGAGCCAAAACGACAATAACAACAACAACAACATCGCCAAGAAACCTTGTCAGTGGTTACTCTTACTCTTCCTTGGGAATGCGCCCACCCAACCCCACGGTCGCTCACTTGCATCCACTTTGTTTACTGTTTCGTTGCATTTCCATTTCGCCATCATCCATTCTTGTGTTTCTGTTTCTGTGCCTTTGTCTTTTTTGTTGTTGGTTCTTGGGCTGCAGGTATGAAATATTATATTTATATGAGAATTTTTGATTAATGACCTATAATCAAAGTTAATGGACTTTTTTGATTATCATGAATTTTTTGTTGTTTTTTTTCTTTTTTTGTTTTGTTTCTTACACTCTGTTGCTGTTTTTTCTTGTCCATTCTACAACATGATGGAATGCATTTGATTCCATTTCATTGTTGCTATTGTTCTGGAGTTTAAGGTTTTAAAGGTGGTGCCCATTTTGTCAGTCTTTGGGTAGGAAGGACATCAATATATATTACCAAAATAAAAAGGTGTAAAAGTATATTCGGAACGGAATGAAGTTGGCTCGAACCGTCAAAAAAGTGGCAAACTTTATTGAAATATACAGACATTTTTGAAACGCAAAAGGAAACAGAAGGATAACAATTGTGCTGATAGCTTTAAAATCAAACCAAATCACATACGATTATAGTTTAGGTAAACAGATTCCTTTCCTCTTTAGCAGTGGTCCCTTAGGCTACTTACCTAATCGCCAAAAAAATGTAGCCGGATAAATGCTATAATCATCAGGTAGTCTACATGAAATATACAACTCTAAATTCTTAGAATAGACACCGTAACCGTACCTGATGATTTAGTTTTGAAACATCCTATGAGTATTTCATATATTCCTATTTACCGGAACTCTCTAGTTCCAAGAGACACTTTTTCAGTAGGAGTGTGTGCTATTTCCGATCAAATGTAGGTGAATGTTATGAATATAGGAAGAATATTATGAACGTCATCCAACACTGTTCAAAGATAGTCTCCTGTTCTGCTCCATTATGACAGATGGAAGCCATAGAAACAATCTAAAATTGAATAAATGGTTTCCCATTACAGCCCATGAAGGAATTGGGGAGATCTTCTCACAACCTTTCTACACCATTTCCAATTGAAATTTGAAAAAAATCAACTGAAATTTAAAAATTCCATTTGAAATTTGAAATACATCAATTGAAAATTGAAAAACATCAATTTAAATTTAAAATACATTAATTGAAATTTGAAACACATCAATTGAAATTTAAAAGGCATCATTTGAAATTTAAAACACATCAATTGAAATTTAAAAATCCAATACATAAAATCGGTTAATAATTTTTAAGTTTCGAGTGACGAATTTTAAATTTCAATTGATGTCTTTCAAATATCAATTGATTTCTTTCAAATTTCAATTGATGTCTTTCAAATTTCAATTAATGTTTTTTTAAATTTCAATTGATGTATTTCAAATTTCAAATAAAATTTTAAAATTTCAATTGATGTATTTCAAATTTCACCTTTCAATTGATATTTTTCACAATAAAATTGATATGTTTCAAATTTCAATTGGAAATGCAGTAGTTTTACACTCAGTGATTGGGACATACAGTTTTACACC
This sequence comes from Phaonia tiefii, assembly GCA_963931995.1. Lineage (NCBI taxonomy): Eukaryota > Metazoa > Arthropoda > Insecta > Diptera > Muscidae > Phaonia > Phaonia tiefii. The sequence goes on from OZ008368.1 coordinate 296,655,808, forward strand.
GGTTCCGAACGGTATTTTGAGAAGCTTTTTCATGGCTAAATACTCGATAGTGTTGCTGTCACTATGCGAGGTGGCAGCCGCCGAAAGGAACTTAAGGTGGTCAGAGCAGGGATCGAACCCAGGATCTGTACACACTAACCATTGCACCACCGACTCCCAGCAAAACGATCTAATTTCCAATAATTCACTACTTCCTCTACACCTGAAACTCCTTCGTTCCAAGAAGCCATTTGCGATATAAAATTTGGAATTTAATTATATATAAATAAAAAATAGGTGTCTTTTTTTGATAAAGGGTGGTAATAACTTTTTTCTATTTAATGAATCTGGTTCATTTTTTTCAAATTGTAGAACAGGACGGCAACATGTTGAACTGTTTTTTTCATGTCTGACGAGGCCAATGTCGATTTAAACGGCAACATAAACAAACAAAATTGTCGCATATGGAGTGCTTCCAACCCACAGATACTCCATGGGATGGAATTGCATCCACTTCGTGTCACAGTGTGGTGTGCAGTTTAATCACGCTGCATTATCGGGCCCTACTCCTTCGAAGAAAACCGTCACACCGTTACTTGAGCATGTTGGGAGTTTTTCTATCCAGAATTACGCCAAATGAGGACTTCTTTCAACTGTGTGTGGTTTCAGCAAGGTGGTGCAACTCCTCACATAGTCCGGCCTGTTATGACAGCATTACGACGAAAATTTCCCAATAAGCTGATATCCAGAAACTCCACATTCCGTTGGCCCACCAGGTCGCCTGACCTTACTGCACCTGACTTTTTCTTGTGGGGTTATTGCAAACAGCAAGTCTACAAAGCAAAACCAACAAATTTGAATGAACTAAAGCAATCCATTCGAGAAACAATTGCGGCTATTCCTGTCTCAACTCTCCAAGCAGTAATGAACAACTTTTTGGTAAGATGCCGCACATGTATCAACGAGCAGGGGGCATTTAAATTCCAATATTTTTAAAACTAATTAAACTATATTTAATAAAATTTAATGAGCTTTAATAAGAATGAAAGAAAAATGAATTCCATACACTGAAAAAAAAGTTATTTGAGTTTCTTAATGTAGCAATATTCTTGAAAAATATTATGAAATTATTAATTAATTCTTTGATTTACTTTATTAATTTTCAGCCAAAGAAGTATTTCATAGGATCTATGAAACATTTTCATAGATTCTATGTAACGAAATATGTTTATAAAATCTATAGGTTTTATAAAACCTGCCATCAAATTAGAATTAATTTTTAGTATTCCCGGGAATCCGTATAGCAATTTCAAATCAAACCACAACACCTTATCACCGATTGTTCAGAATGATGCTAATACAAATTGCAAGGTGCTACATGCAATGAAAATTCTAAATGATAACGGAAATGAAAATGTTGAGGAAACATTTTTTTCGTTTCGTAAATTCGTAGCCTTTTAGCCTTAATTACACCATCTGAGTTCTCATCTCAGTGAACTGTCAAAAAACTCAGTTTCAAACCCGTATGAGTGTCAGAAAAAGTGTCCGACCTAATCAGATTCGGTATTACCCGACATATGCAAAACTCCTTTAAGTCAGCTGATTCTAACACGCCTGGTCATCTAAAAATAACCCAGAGGCAATTATTATAGTTTTTCTATTTTGTACGAAGAAAGCAGGGTGAGTATTTCGTGGGAATGAGTTACCCTTGGTAGTTCATTATCATTGTCGTGGGGAATGGGTAGCGATCAATTACCCATTACCTAAAGGGTATGGAGAAAATAGTGGGTAGATTCTATAGTGTTCAAAAACCCTACAAACTGAGTAGCAGGGTTTTGGGTTATTAGAAAAATCACTTTCACATAATGGCAAAACCGGTGAAACCGGTTAATTTCCGGTTTTAATTACGAATATTTCGTTTCATATGTAAAAAAAATATGATCAAATTTTTTGTAAAAAAAATTAATACAAAATAGCATTTTCTTGTCTTGTTTTGTTGCCCGCAAAAAGTTAAAGAACACATGAGTTAATTCAATTCAATTCAGTTCAATTTAATTCTGTTCAATTCAATTCAATTCTGTTCAATTCAATTCAGTTGAACTCAATACAATTCAATTTAATTCCACTCAATTCAATTCTGTTCAACTCAATTCAATTTAATTCCTCTCAATTCAATTTAAATTAATTCAATTCAATTCAATTCAGTCCAGTTCAGTTCAATTAAATTCCACTTAATTCAATTCTGTTCAATGCAGTCAGTTGAACTCAATTCAATTCAATTTAATTCCACTCAATTCAATTCTGTTCAACTCAATTCAATTCTGTTCAACTCAATTCAATTTAATTCCTCTCAATTCAATTTAATTTAATTCAATTCAATTCAATTCAATTCAATTCAATTCATTTCATTTCATTTCAATTCAATTCAATTCTGTTCAACTCAATTCAATTCAATTCAATTCAATTCAATTCAATTCAATTCAATTCAATTCAATTCAATTCAATTCAATTCAATTCAATACAATTCAATTCAATTCAATTCAATGCAATTCCATGCAATTCAATTCAATTCAATTCAATTCAATTTAATTCAATTCAATTCAATTCTATTCAATTCAATTCAATTCAGTTCAACTCAATTCAGTTTAATTCCACTCAATTCAATTTAATTTAATTCAATTAAATTCAAATAAATTCAACTCAATTCAACTCAATTCAGTTCAATTCAGTTCAATGCAATTCAATTCAATTCTATTCAATGCAATTCAATTCAATTCAGTTCAGTTCAGTTCAGTTCAGTTCAGTTCAGTTGAATTCAATTCAATTCTATTCCATTCCATTCCATTCAATTCAAATCAATTCAATTCAATTCAATTCAATTCAATTCATTTCAATTCAATTCAATTCAATTCAATTCAATTCTATTCAATGCAATTCAATACAATTCAATTCAATTCAATGCAATTCAATTCAACTCCTTTCAATTCAGTTCAACTTAATTCAATTCAATTTAATTCCACTCAATTCAATTTAATTTAATTCAACTCAATTCAATTCAATACCATTTAATTCAATTAAATTCAATGCAATTCAATTCAGTTGAATTCTATTCAATTCAATCCAATTCAGTTCAATTCAATTCAATTCAATGCAATTCAATTCAGTTCAGTTCAGTTCATTTCAGTTCAGTTCAACTCAATTCAATTCAATTCAATTCAATTAAGTACAATTCAGTACAATTCAATTCAGTTCAATTCAATTCAATTTAATTCGATTCAATCCACTTCACCTCAATTCAATTTCATTAATTTCTAAGCGTTATTCAATTCCATCAATTTAGTCCAAGTCAATTCAATCCAATCTAATCTAACTAAGTCTAATCTAGTCTAATTCAGTTCAATTCTTTTTATCTTCTTAAATGAATTGAACTGAGTTGAATTGGTTTTTATTGAAATGAATTGAACATTTTTATTGGTGTTTCAATCTCAAAATTTTACAGCTGTATTTAAATTTAGCAATAACGTTTTATTTTTAAATTAAAATGTAAATCATATCGCAATTTGAAATGCCTGTTTAATGTAAAAATTACAAATTTAACTCATATTCACATTAAACTTATTTAAATTTGAAAATGGTGTTCGATTTTTTCGAAATTTTGCAATTTTCATGAATTGTAATCTTATAAAGTGTAATTGGACATCTCGTTAAGAGATCTGCGGAAGTCTTGGGCATATGTTGAATTTAGGAATACCGACTCCAGGGAGTTGATTACCACCTGACTTTCCGGGAAGACATTGAGCACAAAGACTGCTGGACTATTATTCATCAGCCAGTAGGTCACTGCTCTAATATGCCCTGGAGCGCCTACCTAAACATTAATTTTCGTGCCATCCATGTAGAAATGCAAATATCCCTCTATACCTACTGTTCCAGTAATCCCTTTTTGGTATGAGAGTGTGGTATTTCCGATAAATTCGAGTAGTCGACAAAAAATAGAGCACCTGTGCTACATATCGTCCCCATTCGCTAAACCCTACACAGAGAAAGTAACCATCGGTAATCTTGGCCAATTTGGGTTTGGTGTTTTCTTTTTTGAATGAAGACAAGAAAAGGTGGCATTATTGCCTAAATAAAAACTGCAGAACACACTAACACCAACAATGCTGAATTTCCAAATTTATGTTGGCAATTCGCTGTTTCTTATTTGAATATCATGAACTGTGGTGAGGTAATGCTATAGATAATAGTTGTATGTTACTTTTTGGTTGGACATGAAACGGAAGGGAATGTTGTAGTTGTAGGCAGCAAAAACAGGCATTTTGTTTTTGTTATATTTCCTTCAGTTGTCAAACTCTACACGAGGGCATACCAATAAACAAGAATCCAAACGTGTACAAAAACAAAATACATATGAGTTTGACAACTGAAGCGAAATAGCATATGAAAAAATTAAATCAGCTGTTCAAACGACTTTACCATGTACATATTATTGTACCATGGTCAAGTAGTTGCAGGTTTTAATGTCAATAGAAGAGTTCTGTCGCTGATGTTTGATAAACGCAGCCAAAATTGTTACCGTGAATGAGCAAAATATGAACAATTTATGAACATCGTGAATGCACAAAATTAAAAATGGAGAATTTTATTCGATGTTAGAGCAAAACAGCTGACAGATGGTCGATTTCTTTCGGAAGAGGAATAAAGTGAAACGTCAGATGAGAGAGTTGAGGCATCTCGTATAAGTTAAGTTTCTAAGCGTTATTTTTATTACATTTCTTCAAAAATCAATTGCCAATTTCATAAAGAACAACGAACTCATTTACATTGGTCAATATTCTATTTTGTTTTGGTTGTGTCTGCTTAAACACTCGATCAATGGCAAACTGTCGTCACAAGCACTTAGCCAGCGGAAAGTTTTTATTAAGCGACAGGAAAATAAACATCTCTTAGCCGCTTGGAGAATAGAAATGTGTGTCCAAATTTGATAGCAAAATGTTTGGTAGTTTTATCTAATCTTTAATTAATTTCTTAAACGGAAAACTGAGGGAACGTGTTTGGAGTCCATGACAATGACAAAGCAGGGGTGCCACTATATTTCAGGAGTCTGGAACTATTTTATTATTTTAAACTGAGTATTCAATCAACGCTTCTATAATTAATTATATCGAAATGTATGTGGTAATGTATAAGAAGTTCATACTACAACATTTCAGAAACATTTTTCTAATTTAAAAATGGTTGTTTTTTGTTGGAAATAATAGACAATTCAGTTCAACACACACTCATTGGCATGACTAGTTTCGATCTCCGTGGCAAGTTCATCATCAGATGCGTAACTACTGTGCCTGAATTGATACCACCGGTAGATACGATTGATCTATGTTTTGAAAATTATATGCAATTTTACATATGCGAATTAGTATCGATCGAAAATCCCTAAGTATCAATTCATACAGAAAAGCTCAATTATTCCAACACAAGAACTGAAAGCTTTTTGATGTTTTAACATCTATAGGCGCGGGTACGGCCTAAATTCACAAAGTGAATACATCCAAACACAATTTGTCCGACTGCGCTCACACAGATTGTCCGACAGCGATCACACATTGTTTACCGTTAAACTCCTCCGAAACGGCTGGACCGATTTGTGCATATCGGGTAGGTCTCAGAATCGACCAACATCTATTTTTCATACCCCTAATGGCCAGTTTTCAAGTGGGTAGTTAACTATCGGATTACTTAATCTTACTTCTCAGTTAATTAGAGGTTAACTTTGCATTTTGTTTTTCAGTGGTGAGTTAATGTAAGTCGCCATATTGTCAACTAATATGGCAACTCTTGTGCTCTTATTGGAAAAAACGTGTATTTTGGGGTAAATACCAAAACAACAAAGGGGAACAAACAACATGGAATTATGTACAATAAGAAATAGATGCATAAAATCGAAGTCATTTTAACAAAAATGTGGAAAAAACTATATAGGCGCAACAATTTAACGATCTAGACTCAATGTATGTGTACAAATATGCAAATCTGAAACATGTATTTTATACAATTTTCTTTTCTCACTTTGACAGTCAGTAATTTGATTGTCAAAATAATATGGTTCTGACTATAAGTTATCCAACCAACATTGGGTGGTTAAATCATAGTTAAACAATGACTAAAAAACACAAATCGATGTTTAACCACAATTTAACTAAGAAACCAAGATCACCACTGACTGAAAAACTGGCCATAAGTCATAAGGGTGACCCACCTCTATATAGGACACAGATTTGTCGACTGCGAAACACAGATTATCAGACTGCGAAAAAAACACACACCCTGATGTAGCTGCAGCGAATAGTTGTATTGTGTGGGTGCAAAGCACTCTCAGAGCAAAGAGAATATTGACGTGGTTATACGTATACAAAAATGAGATAGAAAGAGAGCAACGAAAATTGTGAACTTGTGTAGCGTATGTACGAATATATTAATATTGCATTCTCTTTGTTTTTTGTGGGTATAAAATAAAAGGTATTAGCAAGAAATTAATGGCACTTGTCTTTAAATATTTGGCACTTGTCTTTAAATATTTGATTGAACGCCTTTTTAAATTCTTTATATTAACTTCACCTGTCTGTATGCATGAATGTATGTACGCCGAAAAAACTTTGGATTGATTTTTAACCCTTTTCCCGTGATCCAATCGAGCTGAAACTTCGCTGGCAAACTAATGGCGACGACAAAAATGAACTAATAAAATATTGGCGGGATTGGACAAAGGGGCGTGGTACCTCCCATACAAATCACAAATTAAAAATCCATTATTTCTGCTCCTGTTAACGGTATTTGAACAAAATTGTGTTTGTTGGTTAGGTGTACATATCCTAAGATCTGCTGCAAATTTGGGCGGGATTCGACCAAGGGGCGTGGTCATATACAAAGAATTTATAGCAGAGCTCGCAAAATATGCTCAACCAAATTTATTTGCGCGGTCTGGTCCCTCAAAAGACCGAAAAAATGAGACGGAATCGCTCAGTGTCTGAACAGAATCCCTCTTTCTTGTTTCGTTTGTGTTCTCGCTCTCGGGTTTCTGTTTGAGCATAACACACGAATCGGTCTCTGACTCTCGATACGAACAGAACCGTTCGTCGCTCAGCGACGACGACGGTCTCAGAGACCTCTCAAACTCAGTTGATTTTTAAATTTTTTTCTATCTTTCTTTAATTGTACAAACAACTTTTAATTCAATTAACAAAATTAGTATGTGGTCAAACTGGATTTATATCGAATTTCTTGAAATCTGTTAAGTATTTACTAATTAAACAAACAAATTAGTTAAAATTTGACAGAACTCTGTACAACGGCATGAAAAAACTTCGATCAGCTGTTCTTATAACACAACCTCATATTTCAACCATGGTTTTTACGAAGTAAAGTGTCTCGATTGAACACATGAGCCGAGCGAGCAAACAAAAACGGTCGTCGGTTGAGCGAAGATCAAGCCAAAGATGTACGAAGTTTGAGGGTTTTTTCGCATCGTGTCAGTGGACGATTGGCTTCTTTCGGACAACAAGCACGAAAGAGACCAATTGTTGCGAGCTCTGATTTATAGTCAAAAACTATGTTTTTACTGGATGGTTTTTTTGTTATTGTGAAATGCAGAGTTCGTATTTACCACCCCCCCCCCTCCCAAACAATCCATGTGTAACCCATACACATCGTCGTGGGGAATGTGTAATGAATGTTTACCCATTACCCACAGGGTATGGAGAAAATAATGGGTAGCTACCCACGAAAATGAGGAATTACCCATTACCCTCAGGGTAAATAATTATGACAAAATTAGGAAAATCTCTATATCTGGGAAACGGAGCGTCCATCGAAAAAATAACCAATTTTTGCTGGTTTCTAAGGGGTTTCCCTAAAGTGGTCCAATTCGTATGGAAGAATTTTTTTTCGAATAATCGCCAAAATAAGAAAATCGCTAAAACAAAAAAGCGGCTATTATAACTCGAAAACGGTGCGTCCAATCGAAAAAAGAATAAAAATTTTACCAATGGGTGTCTCCAATATGGCATTACGAAACGAAAACCGTGCGTCCAATCGAAAAATAATAAAAATTTTTCCAATGGGTGTCTCGAATATGGCATCACTTTTTTTAGTTTTAGCCACTTTTTTATTGTGGGAATAAAACAAAAAGTATTAAGCAAGAAAATAATGACATATGTGCTTGCACTGGTCTTTAAATAATTTTAAGTACTAATATTATTTAAATGTAACGTCATCATATGATTGAACGCTGTGTTTTGTTTTCCAATATAACATTTACTAATGTGTTCGTAGAAATCGAACAGGTACCGTGTAACAAAAAGGTGTTAATACATCGCCCGTTAGTTCGAACACTCATTGGATTTTTTTTCCTCCATGTCTTTCTTTTTCTTCTGCAAAACTTGTTTCTAAAGGGTGTCTCAGTAAGAATGCACTTTTTCATTTTAAAATAAAAACACGTACTTTTTGAGATAGTTGTGATTTCTTTATTGGATTGTAAAGAAGACATGTTCCGTTTACGTATGGAATAAAATATCCGTCAAATGGCCCCCACTGCTCTGATGACAGACCATTACTCTTTCATGAAATTTGCCATGACTTTTTCACAGAGATATGGCTGTATCTCACCGATGACACGTTGGATCTCGGATTGGAGCTCAGTAATTGTTCCTGGTTTAGTCGCATAAAGCCGAGATTTCACAAAACCCCAAAGAAAAAAATCGCACGGTGTTAAATCTCATGATCTTGGTGGTCAGTTGACATCAGAATTTCTTGAGATAATTTGTTCTGGAAATCGTTACAGCAATAAATCGATTATTTCCTGCATGGTGTTAGGTGGCGCCGACTTGCTGAAACCAGATGTCGTTCAGATCCATGCCGTCCAATTGAGGCCACAGGAACTCCGTTGTCATGTTTCTGTAACGATTGCCGTTTACAGTCACTGCAATTTCGGCCTCATCTTCAAAAAAGTAAGAAGGACCATTCACTCCGCCTGACCAAAATCCGCAACGGACAGTTATTCGTTGTGGGTGGCTTTGTTTGTCATGGATTGCATGAGGATTTCCTGAGCTCCAAATTCTTCAATTTTGCGTATTCACGAAGCCATTCAGATGGAAATGCGATTCATCAGAGTATATGACTTTTTTTGAAAAATTGGCATTGACTTCACTTTACTCCATTACCCACTGAACGAATTGACGGCGCTTTCCATGGTCTGCTGGTTTGAGCTGCTGAATAAGCTGATTTTTTTACGCATGAAGGAGGTCTTTTGTCAAAATTCGCTACGTAGTGTTTCGTGAAATGTGAAGTTTTGGAGAACGAAGCCGAATTGATGTTTTCGGGTTTCGCCGTTTCGGGTACTCGCCGTTTTCTTTAACACGGCCATATATTTTACGGAGAATTTTTCTCTCGAATACTCCCAGGTGATTTTCATCCGCTTGCGATATGACCCAAATTTCAGAGCCTTATGCCAGGACAGGTAAACTGAGAGTCTGGTATAGCTGGTCTGTCGAGAGAGGGCTTTGTCCTCAAACTGCTTGCTTAGCCCAAAATAGCAGCTATTTGCAAGCACAATTCTCCTATATAGCTTCAGGCTGACGTTGTTGTCTTTGTTAACGGCGAATCCAAGGAAGATAAATTCATCTACCACTTCAAAATTAAATCGGTTGTCGACGTTCAAGTGCGGACCAAGTCGAGAAGTTTGTCTAGTCGTTGACACCATCAATTTTGTCTTGCCCTCATTAACAGCAAGACCAACCTTCGCTGATTCTTTATCGATTCTTAAAACTATTGCAGTAACCTCTCGCAAATTTCGCCCAATGATGTCTATGTCGTCAGCATACGCCAGCAACATATGGCTTTTCGTGTTGATGGTCTTACTCGTATTCACTGCAGCTTTTCTCATTATTATCTACATTAAGATGTTGAAGAGATTGCACGAAAGAGTGTCGCCATGTCTCAGTTCTCGCTTGATACAGAATGATTCGGTGAGGTCTTTCCCCACCTTCACTGCTGATTTGGTGTTGGTCAGCGTCTTTCTACAGAGGCCGATCAGTTTTACCGGAATCCCAAGTTCAGACATAGCGCCCTACAATTTTCCCCGTATGGGGATATAAAAAGCAACTTTGTAATCGACAAAAAGTTGGTATGTATCAATTTGATTTTCGTGGGTCTTTTCCAGGATTTGGCGTAGTGTGAATGTTTCCCTGGTCTAAAACCACACTGATAAATTCCATTCAAGTTTTCAACAATTGACTTTAGTCTTTCACAGAATACGCCCGACAAGACAAGACGGTCATCATCTCCTGATCTGCAGTGGAATAATCGGAGTGGAGTAGTGCTGAAAAGTGGGCTCTCCACATTTCAAGCACACACTGTTCATTTGTCGCCAGATTCCCACTCTCGTCCTTGCCGTAGTGTAGCTCATTATTCGGCCCGTTATTTTATCTTCTTACTCTCTGGAAAAATTGTCGGGATTCGTTATACATCCTGCACATTTCGGTCTTATCACTCTCTCTCTGCTTCCACTGCCATCTCTGCGCTCCCCCGTCTCTGCGCTTCAAAGACTTGGCCCTATTAAATAGTCATCGGCATGAGTTCCTTATATCCGCAAGTTCTCCATTCCACCATGGGATCCTTCTATCCCTTTCGTTCTTGGGGCAAGAGATTTGTAGCGACTTGTTGCGAAGACTCGCTAGTGGCCCTGGCGGCTACATTATCTATGGCATCTACGCACCTTATCTCCAGAGTTGTTTCTGACCCCAAATAACTCTTTCAGGTTTTTTCATAGAGGGACCAGTCAGTCGGTGGTGCAATGGCTAGTGTGCGCGGCTCTTGTGCACGACAACGTGGGTTCGATCCCTGCTCTGACCACCTTACATTTCATTTGACGACTGCCACCTAGCTTAGTGATGGCGACACTATCGAGTACTTAGCCATGAAAAGACTTCTTAAAATACCGTTCGGAACCGGTGTTAAACTGTAGGACCCAATCAATGAGCGAAAAACTAGAAAGCGCACAGCTCACTGGCTGTAAGAAGCTCCCTCCATGGGATGTAATGGGAAACGGCTTTTATTTTTCTTTTCAGGCAGTCTTGCTCACATTGTGACGAACAACTTCAGTCTCGGTCATATTCCTAGAATCATATGTATTTATGAAAAGAGAAAGAATTGCCATCAAGGACATTGCATTCCCGGATCATCTTCCCTGATCACCTCCGTTACAAAGGTGACATCTAGTACCTCTTGCCTGAAGCTGGTGACGAAAGTCGGCTCATGTAGACTCGTATTCCTCGTATTACGAAAAAGACTTTTTCCAGTGTATTCGACATATTTATGAGGGAATGTTCAAAATATTCTCATAAACTGTTCCATGATCAAATTCGATCCTAACCCATTGCAACCATAGAGGAAATTAGAATAGAGTATTTTATTCTCACATCTGACGTTTCATTTCACACTCTTCGTCGTAGGTTTGCAAATGAGAGATATGCGACGCAAATTAACTTACACCAGGTGGAGTTACAAGAACAGTTGACTTAACTTTTTCACGTCGTTTTGGTATAGAATTGTGACATTTAAATGTATTTCCACGTAGTTGATGACTTTTATCGTTGGTATACATTCATGTTGTATTTAACACAACTATTACAGGAAATGCGGTTGTTGTTGCTTTGTTGGAGGTTGTGTATTATTGCCTCTATCTGGTAGTATTGAAGTCATGCCTTGAAACATCCAACGTGTACATGCAACCAAACCTATGACCATAAAATTATTGCGAGAATAAAATACTCTATTCTAATTTCCGCTATGATTGCAACAATTGTCTGCAAGAGACGGTTTGAAAGTGAAAGGAATAATTTTTACAAAAAAAAATAATTTTTTTTAGCAACGATATCTTTTAAACCCACCGACAGATTGTCAAAATCAAAGATTTTTCTTATTTGTTGTTTTATTACGAATTTTCTAAGATTCTTTTGATGAAGATCTCTGATTTAATTTTTGAGAAATATTAAAAAAGGTAAATATAAATTTTAAAAAAAAAACTAAAAAATTTAAAAAAAAATTATAAATGAAATTGTATCATTCAAAACAAATTCATCTTTCTGATACCGAACTACATCAAGAAAGTATAGTGACAGTTCTACACGCTGAAAAATCTGTAATTTTTTGATGTTTGAATGCAAATATAACGTCTTTGTTGTCGCAAATATACGATACTTATGCCCAAACACATTGAGTTTGCTATTCAGTTTAACATGTTTGAGACACAATGATTAATAGGTTATAATATGTGTTTTTGAGATCCAAATGTGGCTTTTTGTTGGAAACCGCTAAAAACAAATACGAGAGAGACAACAAAGAAACAAAAAGCAGTTGATCTTCAATTCATGAAAACAGTGCTTGTAAACATGGACTGGGAATATGTTAATGGGGCGGATATTTTTTAGCGTGTAGGTAAAACAGAGTAACTTGTAAAGGTCATGTCAGACTTTTCCACAAGTCTGGAAGACAAATAGTGTAGTATAAACCACAATTAAACAATTAAGGGATGGTAAAATTGATCAGGTAATTATTCTGGAAAACCATCCCACACTTTACTTTGTGTTTGAGTATATTTTTCCCACAACACTCGTGGTCGGCTCTAAAACCTGACACACTTGTCGCAATTTCATTCATTAACAACAAATCAAATGGTAGACAAAATATTTACTTGTTAAATATTTAAATCGATTCGATTAAATACCGGCAACATTTTCATTTATCGCACGATTAGTTAACATTCTTGTTGAGCCTAAACTACCGGTAATGGTCAACAGCGACCGAGCCACTCGCCTCTGTTGGCCAGAAACCCAATGGGTATGAAATATCTGAGATAGTACGTCGACAAAACAATGACATCCAATTGTATATTTAAGTTTGCTTGGTGTGGGCAGAGGTGAACAAATTCAAAATTATACGCATACAATGTAACACCATCCATCCATCCATTTATCCGTACGCCTACGATCCATTTATGCTGGATCTGGAAACAGGTTGGGGTCGACGGGAGGAGGCGGAGGGTTAGTAATCGAATGGAAATCAAAGAGTATACAATGTGATACTACAATGCCATTTCTGTCACAACTTTGTATTACAAAGACGCATAGGTATTCATTCATTCATTCATGAGAGCTGGCGGGCTGCGTTCCAATGGTGTGTTTATGGCATGAACAAATAAATCCAATTATTCACACACGCCCATATCAAAACGATCGCATTGGATGGTGGATGAAGTCTTTAAACGCCAAATCGCATAACTGAGCAGTTGAGCCGGCTTTCATACAACTGAAGTTTAAGCAATAATTTCGAATTCACAATGGAATTCAAGTGACAACCTTCAAAAATAAAACGAATTCATAAAGAGTGTCATTAAATAAAAATAATTTAAATAAATTGGAAATGACACAGTGTAGGTGTAGCGCGCCGAATACTTCGCTCCGACATGCGTCTAGTTAAATTGCACATTACGGATGTCATTCAATTGAACACTTGGAAAATTTATTGAATTTTTCTCTAACGAATTCTATGAAAAACATTAGCAAACTGACCACTTAATTTGGCTTAAGCCGTCAAATGGCTGCAAATATTTTTCCTAATTTGTTTCCAACTTTATTTCAATTGTCAACGATTTGTATCTGTGGGTGGTTCACACTTTAGTATGATATATCGTGTTACCATGACCAATATTTTGAATCACTTTTGCTTTGTTGCCAGCTTGGATTTCTATTCAATATTTGATCTTTTTTATGTGATTTTTATAAATACAGGGATTTTCTTATCAATTTTCCTCTATATAATGGGTGAACCAATAAAAACGCACGACTGTGAGTGACATTCATTACAGGAACATGACAACGAGGTTTTTTTTGGCCTCACATGGACGGCGTGGATCTGGATAGTAGGTGTTTTCAGCAGGACGGTATCATCTGCCATACCGCGCACGAAACAGTCGATTTCTTAAAAACGATTTCCAGACCGAATCATCATCCGAAATTCCAATGAATTCCAAGAACATGCGATTTCTTTCTTTGAGGATTTATGACATCTCTGGTCTATTCAAAAAAACTACAAACAAATCCTGAGCTCAAGTCCTATATCCAACGTATCATCGGTGAGTTGGAGCCATATCTTTGTCAAAATGTCCACGCAAATTTCACGAAAATAGACGCGGGGTCCATTTCCGGGATATACTTTTTCATTCTTAATCGGACCATGTCTACTTTAAAATACTATCAAAATATCACCACTCGGTCGAAATATATATGTTTAATTTTTAAATTAAATCGTTTACTTTTTTGGGAACACCCTTTACCTACGAATAATGACGGCATAATCATTTAGGGGAAAATAGTAATCAGGAACCAAAAAATTTTAAAGTGAGAAGTATGATTAAGAATGGGTGGGGAACATTCAAACATTATGAGCAGATGGTCAACAGCGATACGCACTAGATATCTGCAAGAGCATGAAAAAGTAAATACCAAGCAGCACCGCTTTATTTCAAGACGTTCAGTACCAAACACAACAACCAAGCAACTATCTGGTATTGGAAATTCATTCGCAAACTATGAGCAATAGATTACAGAGTAAAAAGAGTATCAAAACATACGGGAATAGTTTCACGATTACACTCTGCAGTCGTAACTATTTCATTGTAGTTGTAGCATTCAGTGTCACTCATGATACAAAATATACAGGCAGTGCCCATGCAAACAACAGACACACAAGTATGATGGTATTGATGTAGCGGCAGAGAACAAACAAGCAGGTCGTCGTCGCCAATGAGTATTGAATAGTATAGAGAACTCATGGAACGAATTGTATGACTCAAAAGCAATGGCGACATCTAGCGAATGATTCAAAACGTATTACTCTCTTTTTGTCATAACTTGGTCCATTCAAAAGTTTTGATGTGAAAGTTGATGCCTTTTGAAACATTTATGCTTTTTGTATTGTTTTATGTAATAACATAGTCGAAATGGTGCATTTATATTGAAATATGCTATTAAGAGAATAAGACTCTTTTATGCTCTTTTACTCAGACTCTCTACATGAGAGCGGAAAAAGAGTGCAATATGTTCTCCATACTATTCAATACTTTTTGTCGTCACTCTGTTTATGACAAAACAAAAAAAAATTCAGTGAGCTAAATATTGCTTTATTTATTTTAAAAATATCACATCTAATGTTAAAGCACATGTAAGAAAAAAGAAAGTGCAATAGCAAAAAAGCCTTCAGCACAAAAACTATTCTTTTTTTAATTTCCAATGTAGCATTTACTAATGTGTTCATAGAAACCGAACAGGTACCGTGTAACAAAAAGGTGTTAACACATCGTCCGTGAGTTTGAACAGTCATTGATTGTTTTTTAAATTTAGCTACATGCATTTAAACCCTGTTTTCACGATGGTAGTTTCTGTTACCATAGTACTGGCATATAGTAGTTTACCTCCATGACATTGTGACAGTTATTGTAGGCCCACCATTCGCACTTATCTTCCAATATTATTGATATTATTGTATTCCTCTAAAAATTATATATTGTTAAAATATGTTATATATATTAAACTCTCAAGACATTTCAAACCATATTTTGCAATCGCCAAAAAATAACCGCTGATAACTGAAATACCAGTGAACTACTGTCAAACAAAGCAGTTCACACTATGGCAGTTGCTGTCAATATCGCGCCAGCACTGTTGTAACCAGGCGTTTACACGGGACAGTTTTGATCCGACAGTAGCAATAAATACACACATATTTACTTCAACACTTACACTTCTCTCACTCATAGAATAATTATTATAACTAGAGAGTATCTTTGACTCATCCGACGTGTCCTTTCACACTCTTCGTGGTGCGGTCGGTGTGATAGAGAGATGTTTGACGAAAAGTGACTTACACCAGGTAGAATTACAAGAACTACTGACTTTAATTTTTCATGTCGTTTTGTGGAAAAACTCTGAATTTAAATGTGTTTTACACTTTTTTATTGACTGTTATTGTTAGCATACATTTGTGTTGTATTTAACACAATAAATGCCGTTATTGTTATTTTGTTCGTTGTTTTGAACCATCTGGTATTAGTAAAGCAATTATTTTGAACATCCAGCGTTCATATCACACTCTAGTTATAATAATTGCTCTACGCTTTCACTTCCCTAGCCACTGTATCTGGTTTTTCGACGACAGTAACTTCTACAAGAGATTTGGCGTACGCGGCCGGATCATGGAAGAACTAGTAGAGGTTGACGCATTAGAACAGCTAATTTTGCTTGTTGTATTTTTTGTTTACTGTGTTTGCTCAGATGGATTTGTGTTGAATTGGCCAGAGTAATGAAACAAAAACAAAATGTCTGTTGTTGGTGCCACAAGCCAAAATTGATGTGCAACAGGACAGTATGACAGTACTGTCTTCACAGCAATCTTCGTTCACACCATGACAGAAACCACTGTCACGGTGTGAACTGGGCTTTAGTTTTATGACTATCTATTAAATTTAACACGATGCGATCAAATTATAGCGACGGCGAGGCATAGGTAAATTGCCGGACGGCTTCATTCTCTGATAGTTTAGATCATAGACACATAGTATAGACACATTAATTATCTCATCTGATGTTTCATTTCACACTCTTCGTCGTAGTTTTGTGGAAATGAGAGAAATTCGACAAAAATTAACCTACAGCAGGTGGAGGTACAAGAACTGTTTACTTAACTTTTTCATTTCGTTTTCGTATAGAACTGTGACATTTAAGTGTATTTTGCACTTTTTTGTTGACTTTTATCTTTTGTATACATTTGTATTGTATTTAACATAACTATTTTGCCACAAAAACAGAAGATGCGGTTGTTATTCCTTTGTTTAATGTTGTGTACTATTGCCCCTATCTAGTATTATTGAACCCATGCTTTCCACCATCCAATGTTAACTTGCAGCCATACCAATGGCGTTTAATTTATTGAGAGAATTAATGTGTCTATACTAAATTCGTCTGTGGTTTAGATTATTGGTTGCATTTATTTTTTGGCTACTTTAAACATTTTGAATCAAATTGTTTACCAATTTAAAATATGGTTTAAAATCAACCTTTAGTTCTCTCAGATTAGATTTCGTTAAGCCCCGTATTAAGTTTTTATGCAATTTTCCTTCCATAAGCCCGATATTCAGTTTTTATGAAATTTTCGTTGCCATAAAAAGTTTGTGTATAAAAAATAACGAAAATTTCGCTCACTTTGCATTGGCTTGGTATTCAGCACTTTGCGAAAATTTCGTAGGCAAAATCAATTACAGGGTTGTTACGCCCAAGTTATTTCGTACGAAAACAACTGTTTGGGACAGGAATTTGATAATTTTAACAACTAAAAGTAACGGGGAGACTTTAAAATAGAGAGCGTAGAGGAATTATAAATGAAATAATGGCAAGGTAAATCAAAGATATGTGGTAACTCTCAGCAAGAAATTTTTCCGTTTAGACAAAGACGATCTAGAATTAGACGACCAGAAGATGTGCGCAATTTGGCAACCCTGGTAAAAGAGAACCAAAAAGTGCTAGAAATTCACTCAAAGGCATTTCTCTCACGCGTCATATCTTGATTATTTCATACTTTTTGCATAGTTTATGTAATTTTACTTCAACATGGTTGAAATTTGTAAAGTTATATACAATAACACTATTAAAAAGCTACTCGTGTATTGAAATACTCAATGAAGAGAGTAAGAGAGAGACTAGGGTTTCACTCGTTGTGTTAGTTGACATTAGAGTGAAGAGAAATTTTGACTGTCTACTTGTACATCGTTTTTGATTTAGAGATAAATGACAAAATTTCTTACGAAAATTTCGCAAGAACTGAATACAGGGCTATAAGAAGTACGTGTATAAAAAATAACGAACATTTCAAAAATCAATTTCAGGGTTGTTATGCCATAGTTATTTCGTAGGAAACCAATAGTATGATATTTTTTTTCCGACCGGAATTATAACATTTCTATTATTTTAACAAACATAATTAAAACCGCAAGTGTTAAATTTAAAATGGAGTGCGAAGGGGAAATATTCATGAAATATCTGCAAGTAAGTCAGAGACAGGTGGTAACTCTGTGCTACATATATATGTCTGATTAGAAATAAATGACAACATTTCTGACGAAAATTTCGCATGAACTGAATACGGGGCTTTAGCGTGCGTAAACGCAATTAACCTTTGGAATGAGGAAATCATGGTCTGTGTAAATGCGATATTACTCATAGATGTAGATGAAGGATTTCTAAGAACTTTTTGAGTAGTTGAAGTTGGTTCATCAATAACTAATTCAGCAGCTGCTCAACTACACATAAATATTGTGAACACTCATAAGTAAACTTTCACAAATTTCACCATACATCCCAAAATACATACATATGTAAGTACTATCCCCTTCTTTCTTTAATCATATTCTTATAATAATTCCCATACTCTCCAATAAACGGCAACGTCTGCTCTAGAATTCCTCCATCAATAATAACTTTATTTATTAATATTATTATTGCAATTAAAGAGTAAAATCAAATTGCATATTTTGTAATAAGTATTTTGTGACTTCTCGACAAGAAACAAAAACAAAAACAAAATACTCTCGTACTTGGTTGATTACAACACAATGAATGTCTTTTGAAAGCGAATTCATTCGAAATGAAAACAAATTCAATTAGACACTTTGTCAATGTTGGGCAACATTGTAATGCTGCTGCTGTTGCTGGTCGATTGCAGGGTAAAGAAATTGGAGCACCCAATGAAACAAAAGATAATGAAATTGATTGAACAAACCCGTAAGTACTTTTACATACATACATATGTTGAGGCACACTAATGTCCATCAAGGTGCGGGCAATGACAGTTGCGAACGAAAAAAAAGCAATCAAAGCAATTGTCCTCATTAAGTGTGTTTATTATTAAATGACCTAGGAAATTTAATGTAAAAGATAACCCTATAGGTCATTTACTCTAGTTTACAAAGAACTCTAAATGTATAGGCCTCTAAACATTTAGTAGGTACTCATAACGTCAAAGTTTGACAGTTCCGTTTACATTAAACTTTGAACGGAGTATAGATCATTGCGTTCTTGAACACGATAATCCATGAGTCTAGATGTCATATTTACCCTGATTCTCAGTATATTTTGAAGACCTTGCTTAAAAGGACACACAGAGAAGAGAAGAGATGTCACAACTATATTGGCAGCCAACTGAAATTTGGCGGTTTCTTGGACTATCACATTATTCAGTTGTGGTTACCAATAATTGTGTTCCGTATCACCAAATACTGTGCATATAAATTGATTTGTAATTCAGTTTTGGTTGCAAGAACTGAAATATTTAGTTGAAGCCACAGCAGTAATAAATAAATGTGATCTGTCAATTGAGTTTTAGTTCTAGCAATCAAGTCATCCTGTAGTGGTGAATATTCTATTACTCGCAGTTGGATCAACGAAAAATGTAAAATGTAATTCGGTTGTACAAAATAATATATTGGCATGCTCAACTAATTACTTGTACTTAAATCTGACGGCTGTCACAACCATTTATTGATGACATATCCCATTATGAATTTTATAGAAAAAAAAAAACTAAAAAAAGTATTTTTTTATTAAAATTGTGTATATAACAAAACTATTACTATTTGTAACCAGTACCTCGTTTCTGTAGTTCTCGAATCGAAAAATTTTTCACATTGAGCATGAAACAAAAAATTCCATCGTTTCTTGGTTTGTGAGTAAAAAGTGTTTCTGTATATCAATGCGAAAAAAGGCAACACTGATGAAGTTTTGATTGGAATATTCCAAGAAAGCTGTCAAGTAAGAAAAAAGTATAAACAAACAAAATAAACTAGTGCGAAAAAGAACAACAAAAAGAAGTATAGACATGTATTCAACTGCATTTTATTTTTGCTTTTTTAATTTGTCTGTAATGTTTTGGAAAAATTAATTGAAATACATAACAGAGAAGATGTAGTTCTTATCTTCTCCAAGTTTTAATTTCTGAAAGGAACCTTTTTGTAGAAACAATATCAAAATCTCGCACCGTTTTAATTTGTGAGTATTTTTGACGTTTCACATTTTAATTTTTTCGACTCACTACTTTTTCTCGCATTTTTCCAATAAGAATGAAAAAAGCAGTACGTCACAGAAAGTTTTCGCAAAACAAACGTTGTAGAAACAGTCACATGTGAGAAGCGATTTTTTGTACCGATTCCCAGCGTTTTTGTTTCAATTCACATGTTTCATGTGAAAACCTTTTCGATTCGAGAACTACAGAAACGAGGTACATGGTTCGTATTTCGCATTTCCATTTTTGATCGAAAATATGAAACAATTGGAAAAAATTTCTGTATCTGGGAAACGGAGCGTCGAACCGAAAAAATAAAATTTCGGAGGGTTTCTAAGGGTTTTCCATAAAGTGGTCCAATTCGTATAGAATTTTTTTTTAAACATCGCCAAAATAAGAAAATCGCTAAAATAATAAATTGGCTATAACTCAGAACTTGTGCGTCCTATCGCAAAAATAATAAATTTATTACACGCAGATTTCAATCGAAATATAACCAATTTTGCGGGCTTCCTAAGGGTTTTTTTATAAAGTGGTCCAATAGTATGGACGAACTTTTAAAAAAAATAGACAAACTACGAAAATCACTAAAATAAAAAATAGCTATAACTCGAAAACGGTGCCTCCAAACGCAAAAATCATAATTGTTTTTAAATCCATTACACTAATATTTTTCAAATAACAAACACGCATTTGTGTTAGCGATTTTTTTTAAAAATAAGTGATGCCGTATTTGAGGCATCCAAAGGAAACAAAATAATTATTTTTGCGATTGGGCGCACCGTTTCGGAGTTATAGACATTTTTTATTTTAGCAATTTTCTTATTTTGACGATTTTTTTAAATAAATTTCTTCCATACGATTGATTGGACCACTTTATGAAAAACCCCTAGAAACCCGTAAAAGTTACTCATTTTTTCGATTGGACGCTCCGTTTCCGAGATATTGGCATAAGGGCGTTTTACCGATTTTTGTTTCGACAAATTTTATTTTAGCGATTTAAAAATAAAATAAGGTGATGCTGTTTTCAAGACATCCACAGCTTAAAGTCTCCAATGGAGGTAAAAAAAATTATTATTTTCCTATTGGACGCACCGTTTACGAGTTATAGGAATTTTTATTATTTAAGCGATTTTCTTATTTTGGAGATATTTAAAAAAAAAAAAGTCTTCCATACGAGTTGGTTTCTTCCATATGAAAACTTCGTAGAAATTCTCAAAAATTAGTTCTTTTTTCGATTGGACACTCCGTTTCCGAGATATAGAAATTTTTTCTAAATTTTTCACATTTTCGATCATACACAGAAAAAAATAAAAATCAATTTCAATTAAAAAATTTGTTTAATTGTTTAATTGATTTTGGTGTAATCACGAAAATGATAATATTAATTAAAGATATTTGTAAATTTGTCAAATAAATCTTCAATTAAAACATTTGTAAATTTGATTAAAACATTTATTGAATTTTTTCGAAAATATTGATTAAGTATGTAATCAAGGTAATTAAAAAATTATTGATTTTTTGGCGATTTTTGATTAAATTTTTAATTGAATCAATTGCGACGACGCTAAGAAAAAACTAAAATGTTCTATTTTTAAAGCGATTTTATTCAAGGTTTCTCAGATACACATGTATTTATATCTATAAAAAATTAAATTTTTTAGAATTCCTTCCGCCGCAACAGTCACTCCATTGTCGCATCCCATCTCTTCTGCATATTCACAGCTTTGTTGGAGAAATGTATTGCTTTTATCCACTTTAGAGCACTCTTGTTTTACACGTTCAAAATTTTTTAAAAGTTTCTTGTTACGTGGAATTTTTGTGTAAACAATTGTATGTGGCTTAAGGCGGCAAATTGTGTCTTTTCAAGTGCATAAAAAATGTTTGGGGACAAGCACATTTTCCATTGCAAACAAAACACTCAACGCAAGCACTCATTTCCAATCAAATTTATTCAAAAACACTTGCCAATTAAACACAATTACAGAAAAAGCAGTTTTAATCACGAAACAAGATAATTTAATACTATTATTTAGAGTTGTGCACAAGGGTGTAGCCAAGATCAAAATAAGGGGGGGGGGCAGTTTTTTTTTCTCGATATTTTTTTACGTGGTTTAATCATAACTGAGTTCGAGATCATAGTTTTCTATTAAAAATTTACCTTAAAAAAAATATTATTTTTTGATATATTTTTCTCTTGAAAAGTTCGTTGCCTTACAAAGATAACTCCTGTGCTGCAATATAATGATTCATTCCTTGTGTACAGGAAGGAATTCAAATAAATAAATACTTGTTAATAAAATAAAATAAATGCAGGTAATTCAGTAGCGAAAGTATTAATATTTATTTTCTTAAATGTTTTGTTTTCATATGTGCTTAAATAGCATGGTGAACATTTTTCATTCAGTAAAAAAGTAATAGCCATTTACAGTAAAATCTTTTGTGAAAAACATGCTTTTATATTATTAAAATTATTGGGTACATAAGTTGTTGCATCTATATACTATATGCTGCAATAAAATTTACATTTTCCAAAAAAAAATTTAATTTTGACACCTTTCTAATTTAAAAAAGCTTTTTTTTCTATACTACAGTAGTAATAAACGCCTCGGATTTTCTGCAAATTTCGGAGGGTTTCTAAGGGTTTTCCATAAAGTGGTCCAATTCGTATAGAATTTTTTTTTAAACATCGCCAAAATAAGAAAATCGCTAAAATAATAAATTGGCTATAACTCAGAACTTGTGCGTCCTATCGCAAAAATAATAAATTTATTACACGCAGATTTCAATCGAAATATAACCAATTTTGCGGGCTTCCTAAGGGTTTTTTTATAAAGTGGTCCAATAGTATGGACGAACTTTTAAAAAAAATAGACAAACTACGAAAATCACTAAAATAAAAAATAGCTATAACTCGAAAACGGTGCCTCCAAACGCAAAAATCATAATTGTTTTTAAATCCATTACACTAATATTTTTCAAATAACAAACACGCATTTGTGTTAGCGATTTTTTTTAAAAATAAGTGATGCCGTATTTGAGGCATCCAAAGGAAACAAAATAATTATTTTTGCGATTGGGCGCACCGTTTCGGAGTTATAGACATTTTTTATTTTAGCAATTTTCTTATTTTGACGATTTTTTTAAATAAATTTCTTCCATACGATTGATTGGACCACTTTATGAAAAACCCCTAGAAACCCGTAAAAGTTACTCATTTTTTCGATTGGACGCTCCGTTTCCGAGATATTGGCATAAGGGCGTTTTACCGATTTTTGTTTCGACAAATTTTATTTTAGCGATTTAAAAATAAAATAAGGTGATGCTGTTTTCAAGACATCCACAGCTTAAAGTCTCCAATGGAGGTAAAAAAAATTATTATTTTCCTATTGGACGCACCGTTTACGAGTTATAGGAATTTTTATTATTTAAGCGATTTTCTTATTTTGGAGATATTTAAAAAAAAAAAAGTCTTCCATACGAGTTGGTTTCTTCCATATGAAAACTTCGTAGAAATTCTCAAAAATTAGTTCTTTTTTCGATTGGACACTCCGTTTCCGAGATATAGAAATTTTTTCTAAATTTTTCACATTTTCGATCATACACAGAAAAAAATAAAAATCAATTTCAATTAAAAAATTTGTTTAATTGTTTAATTGATTTTGGTGTAATCACGAAAATGATAATATTAATTAAAGATATTTGTAAATTTGTCAAATAAATCTTCAATTAAAACATTTGTAAATTTGATTAAAACATTTATTGAATTTTTTCGAAAATATTGATTAAGTATGTAATCAAGGTAATTAAAAAATTATTGATTTTTTGGCGATTTTTGATTAAATTTTTAATTGAATCAATTGCGACGACGCTAAGAAAAAACTAAAATGTTCTATTTTTAAAGCGATTTTATTCAAGGTTTCTCAGATACACATGTATTTATATCTATAAAAAATTAAATTTTTTAGAATTCCTTCCGCCGCAACAGTCACTCCATTGTCGCATCCCATCTCTTCTGCATATTCACAGCTTTGTTGGAGAAATGTATTGCTTTTATCCACTTTAGAGCACTCTTGTTTTACACGTTCAAAATTTTTTAAAAGTTTCTTGTTACGTGGAATTTTTGTGTAAACAATTGTATGTGGCTTAAGGCGGCAAATTGTGTCTTTTCAAGTGCATAAAAAATGTTTGGGGACAAGCACATTTTCCATTGCAAACAAAACACTCAACGCAAGCACTCATTTCCAATCAAATTTATTCAAAAACACTTGCCAATTAAACACAATTACAGAAAAAGCAGTTTTAATCACGAAACAAGATAATTTAATACTATTATTTAGAGTTGTGCACAAGGGTGTAGCCAAGATCAAAATAAGGGGGGGGGGCAGTTTTTTTTTCTCGATATTTTTTTACGTGGTTTAATCATAACTGAGTTCGAGATCATAGTTTTCTATTAAAAATTTACCTTAAAAAAAATATTATTTTTTGATATATTTTTCTCTTGAAAAGTTCGTTGCCTTACAAAGATAACTCCTGTGCTGCAATATAATGATTCATTCCTTGTGTACAGGAAGGAATTCAAATAAATAAATACTTGTTAATAAAATAAAATAAATGCAGGTAATTCAGTAGCGAAAGTATTAATATTTATTTTCTTAAATGTTTTGTTTTCATATGTGCTTAAATAGCATGGTGAACATTTTTCATTCAGTAAAAAAGTAATAGCCATTTACAGTAAAATCTTTTGTGAAAAACATGCTTTTATATTATTAAAATTATTGGGTACATAAGTTGTTGCATCTATATACTATATGCTGCAATAAAATTTACATTTTCCAAAAAAAAATTTAATTTTGACACCTTTCTAATTTAAAAAAGCTTTTTTTTCTATACTACAGTAGTAATAAACGCCTCGGATTTTCTGCAAATTTTTCAACTACATATTTCCTTTTCAATCATCTTCCGGTTCTCATTGACAAATTTTCTGTGCACGCTCATCAGGCATAATCCGGAAAGCCATTCCTCTCCTAACGTGCTCCTCAACCACGTTTTGACTCTACGAAGTGTACTAAAGGAACGCTCCACAGTCGCTGTTGTGCATGGTAAGGCACTCAAAATAGAAATATATTTCGTTATCGAGGGTAGAAATTCGTTTGTATCCTTAAATAGGTCAATACCTTCAATATTCTTCAAGTCTTGTTCGCACAAATTCTTTTTCTTCCACAGATTGTACCACAGAATCAATTCACCACCGATATCTAGACCATATATCTTTTGGAAATGCTTCGAGTTGTTATGTACCTCTTCACTAGATTATTTAACCATATACAATGGGTGCAATCTAGAAAGCGCAAAAGCTGGAGTATTTTCATTCGAAAATCGTACTTGCAAAGAGGTCGTTAGTGGGTCCAGATACGGTATAATTAAAGATCGTCGCCAGTATTCATTATGCTGGAGAATTACTTCTGTTTGTTTGTTTTTCAGCGAAACGCGGCAGAGACATTTCTACTCCTAGATCGGTTGTTATCATACGCGATTTGCCCATCAATTCTTCTGTGATTCCATCTGCATTTATATGATCATTTTTACGCACGCCCAAAATATGTTCAATGTGTTGAGCAGCCGCTATGAAATCTATCGACTAAATTATATCGGTTTTCAGGTTTTGGTTGGTAACACTGCCCAGACTCGTTTCGAGCATTTTGCAATCGATTAAAAGTCGATTATTATATCGGAACTACCAAAAAAGAGAAAATGTCAATCCTTGAACCTCATAATATCGAAACTTGAGATTATCATACTAGAGTTTCAAAGTGCTATAACTAATCCAATTTTTGAAATTTTTGGGTTATTGGGGTGTCTTTTTATTCCGAATCATGTGTAATTTTTGGAAATCCAAAAAAATGGATTTTGATTTTGGGAAGCTAAGGTCCCTTTTCCTATGGAACATCACATATGTATTTTCATATTTTGGTACTGTTATGGGTATAAAATAAACATAACGTAACTGTGTTAGAAGGTTATATAAATATATGTTTGTAATAGAGCTGTCACGAATAATAATTTTCCAGAATTTTGACTTCATTTTGGAAGCCGTAGGGGGGGGCAGCTGCCCGCCCCTACCTGGCTAAGCCCATGGTTGTGTAGTTCACGAGCGAACTAGTTCAATTGAATGATTCACTCATGCAAATTAGATGAACTAGTTCACACTGTTCCGCTCTTTTGTTTCAGTAGTTCACTAGTGTCAGCAGTTTTTTGTATTTCAGCTGTTCGGTTCTCTCCGTCATTTTCTAGTTCATGCTGTCTTTGTCTCGCCCAATTTGCACAAAGATGCGTAATGTTGCAATAATTGTGGAATGGATAAGAAACCGGGTCCTACACAATAACTACAACGCTAATCACCACGTTTATTGCAAAATATAAAAAGATTACGGAAAAGATTACAATTTTTGTTTCTAAAAATTGTTTATATTAAGTTTTGTTAAGAACATATCATGCATATTTATATTAATTTAGAAAGATTCATAGCAAAAATTCGATAATGCACTCAAAACTTGAACATTTTTACCGCCGTAGACTTGCGTTTTGCCAACTCCAAGTTCGGTTGGAAACTCAAAAAATAAATTGTAAATATGATTAAAAATTTAATTGATTCAATTAATTTTTAATTGAATTTTTTGAAAAAATTCAATTATATTTTTAATTGAAATTTACAGGCCAATATTCTTTTCTGTGTACCTTTTCTTAAAAAAGTAAATTTTCTTACAACAAATTGCCTTTTCTTAAAAAACTACCTTTTCTTAAAAAACCACCTTTCTTGTGAAACAAAATAACTTTTCTTCCTACTTTTAAAAATGCACCTATTCTTGAAAAAAGGACCAATTCTAAAAAAAAATCCATTTCTTAAAAAAAACCTTTTCTTTAAAAAAATACCTTCTCTTAAAAAAATACCTTCTCTTAAAAACATACCATTTCTTTAAAAAAATTCAATTTCTATCCGTTTGAGTTTATATTATTCGATCTTTCAATTGGTGTGTTTTTAATAATTGTTCGGTTCAAGATCAATATCTATTAAAAAGTACTTTTTCTATGAAATTAAAGAAATGTTGTGAACATTGATGGTTATGGTAAAATATTGTTGTGGATATTTTCGCACAAGTAAGAGTTTAGGCAATTCTTGCTTAGTTGAGATTTGTTTATCCCTATAATGTGTGATGTAAAGGGTTTTTCAACAGAGACGCTACAAAAGTAAATCGATAGGGACAGCAAACGACGCCATATTTTTTCCCGCTCTTTTGACATTTCTCTTCAGTAAGGTTTGCCATTTCATCATGGAAAGATATACGGGCCAACAACGAGTCGAAATTATTAAAATTTACTACCGAAATTTGGAGTCAGTGGCCTCAATCATCTACAGCGATGAAGCTCATTTCTGGCTGAATGGCTTCGTCAATAAGCAAAATATGCGTTATTGGTCAGACAACAATCCACACGTAATCCATGAGCCATCATTGCATCCCGAAAAAAATTACGGTTTGGTCATTGCGCCATTCCGTGATAATCAACACCGGCACATTACTGTGAATGCGAATCGCTACCGTTCAATGATAACCGAATATTTTTGGCCCCAATTGGATAATATGGACTTGGAGGACATGTGGTTCCAACAGGACGGCGCCACAAGCCACACAGCGAATGCCACAATCAATTTATTGGAAACCAAGTTTGGTGAACGTGTTATCTCACAAAATGGCCCAGTCGATTGGCCACCTCGGTCGTGCGATTTGACGCCGTCAGATTATTTCCTGTGGGGCTACGTCAAGTCTATGGTCTATGCCAACAAGCCAGCGACGATTGATGAACTTCGTACGAATATCGAACGTGAAATTGCAGCAGTATCGGCCGATGTATGCTTGAAAACCGTCAAAAATTGGGTTCAGCGTCTGGACTTCTGCAAGCGAGCCCGTGGTGGCCATGCAAAAGAAATCGAGTTCCATAAATAATGGCATCGAACGTACTTTCACAGGAATAAAGAATTTCATTGGTATCTAAAACCAGTTTTGTTTTATTTAAAAAAAAACTTTTTTGGCGCTCTTATTGAAAAACCCGATATATACCTAAATACTTGTGGAGAAGGGAGCTGATGATATGCCTTGGTGGGAATTGAAATAGCTACTGTGAATCAACCATCCACCATAATAATCAATTTTACATTTTCCTTTTTTAATATTTCATAGAAAAAGTACTTTTTAATAAATATTGATCTTGATTGAACCCAACAATTATTAAACAAAAATCCTTTTCTTAAAAATAAAATAATACTTTTATTTTCTTGAGATAAATAGCCTTTCTGAAAATAAGTACATTTTCTTAAAAAATAACCTTTTCCTAAAAAGAGTACCACTTCATTAAGAGTAAAAAGAGTACCACACAAAATTACCTGTTCTTAAAAATAGTACTTCTTTGTAAAAAAAAATCATACTCTTATGGCCTTTTCTTACAGAAAGTACTTCTTCTTAAAAATAGTACCTTTTATTAAAAACAACAGGAAAATATAATAAATATTCTTACAAAAAAGACCTAAAAATATACTTTTAAAAAAATACATTCCATGTAAAAAATGTTCTTAATAAAAGTTTATCAATTTACAAAAAGTATCTTTTCTTAAAAATCCATTTAAATTATCGTATTTTCCTACGGGCGCCTTAGGCGTGTTAGAACTAACTAGTACATAATATATAGCGAAAGGAACTTCGTTCCAACCGGGTGTCCCCTGACACCACATTACGACGTCCCACCCCAGGTGGATAGTGATTACAATATTGGAAGACTTTTTTACATGTTTGAACATCGAAATGTTAAAGCAGCATAATTTTCGAAACAAGCTGTTCCGCAGCGTCTCAAAAACAAATAGTGCACATAACTAGTAGTCTATTAAATTCTGGTATCCAATGCTTGTGTGACAGTGTGAACGTATTCATTTTATTTTATTGATATTATTGACCACAATCGTTTTAACCAGAATTTTGCTACATATTTGCATATGAATCACAATGAAACTTCCGATGAACACTTCAGAAGGGAAATTCCGCGCCATGAATCCATGGAACAATCATATGATTATAAACCTTTTACCACAAAATCCTTTGAGGCTCGAAATAAACAACAACTGTAGATATTAATCGTTTAATGTTTGTCACTAGCCTATTTTGTTGTTGTTGTAATTGCAGTCTTGTCGCTATTGTTAGTTTAGCGAATAATAATCGAATTAGTCATTAGCCGCAGTCACAGCAACAAAAAGATAAGATACTACTAAGTTCGTCCGTCTGTCTGTACATCCATGCGAACTCCTTCTATCCATCCTCTACCTATTTGAAGCGTAACATCGCCGCACATCAAATTGCCATAAACACCATTGAACTCATTTTCTTGTTATCTTTGTTGTTGTTGTTGTTACCTTGTCAGCTGGTCCAACATACAGCCCATCATTCATTGGATAGTGATAGTCAAATAACTTAGGAATGTGAGTTTTAGCGGGGTGATAAATGGTGAGGATGTTGTATGATGTACACATGTATTCGTGAATTAAGTTTTGATTTTAAATTATACTCTACACCGGCAAGAGCAGCAGCAAACACAACCAATGACTGTCCCACCTGATATCATTAAAGAAAAATAGCACGACCATACGAGGAGCGTATAAAAAGCTTTAAATTGTACCTTTTTACTAGAAACAGGAAATGTAAGTTAAAGGACACAGTTCGGTGTCCCATAGTATCCTTCTTAAGCGAACCACACATTTGTCAGATATGAGTATCGATTTTCATTGCTGGTTTGTCGCCAAATATACATTAACGACCTTATTCATAAAAAATTAGCTCTAAAGCATTCATCAGTTATTGAAAGCTTTAAGATTAGGCGAAGGTTTTATTACTACCGTATTCATAATAGGTTTGTTTCTTTACTTTTTGTGTACAGTTTGTGTAAATGAGAGTAAAAGCAAAATTCGCTGTCATATACTCAAATTTACTCTCATTTGCCCAAAAGTAAAGAAACGCAAAAAAACACGCAAACCAATGTCAAAACACAAAACATATGGTTGACATTTGTTTATAATTGAACATTCATCGTAAAATTGTGTGAAGTGATATTTTGTGTTATATAAAAATGGATGGAAATAAACTGAATGAACTGAACCTGAATCAAAAACAATTTTTACTTCACAAGCTAATTACAACACAATTAACAACACGATCAAATTACAAAACACTTTTACTTCACAAACAAAATTGTATTTTTTTATTTTGACGATTTGAACAGCTGATTGTTCATTACTTTACACAAACTTACCCGAAGAAAAAGTCTGTGTAAAATTGGGATCAAATTACAAAACACTTTTTACACTTTTACTTCACAAACAAAATTGTATTTTTTTATTTTGACGATTCAAACAGCTGAGTACATTACTTTACACAAACTTACCCGAAGAAAAAGTCTGTGTAAATTTGGGTAAAAGAGAAACGCATTGTGACGTTAAGAGAAAAAAAAATCTCTCTCATTTACACAATTTTGGAGTAAAGAAACGCTTTTGTGTAAGTTTGTGTAAATTTGTGTAACTTTTTGTAAAATTGCGCAAGTAAAGAAACAGACCTAATGAGTATTTTAACTAGGGAATAGCTAATTGAGTGACAACCCTGTTTTTGATGTGTTAACATCTATAGCGGCGTATAGGGACTAAATCTATCAAAGTCAGATTTTATGCTGCTGCTAAACCCAGATTTTCTGCGACTGCGAAAGAGAATAATGACGTGTTAAACAAAAATAAGCGAGCAAGAGAGCAATGAAAGAGTGGTGTGGCAGGGGTGAGGCAAACGAAATTGTGTCTATAGCGTATGTATTAACATAATAATGTATGTATGTATGTATATGTGTCTGTTGCTGATGTTGAACGGAGATATAAAGCATAGCCACGCAAAATTTCATTTGCAGTCGACGTTATGGTGATACACTAATACGTCAGCTACTTCGTACAAAGTATGTGTGATATTGTGTGTTTGGCCGTTTCGTTGCTGTTGATATGGCAAACATGTGGTTATGTGACACACGTATACTTCAGCTACTTCGGACAAAGTATGTGTGATGTTGTGTGTTTGGTTGTTTCGATGTTGTTGCTATGGCCAAACAAAGCGAGTCATTTGATGTTCAGCATTGCCCGGTGTATACAAAACAATAACAAATATTTATCATCGAAAATCACTTTATTGTTTTTCAAAATATTCCTCATGAAGATTTATACACTTTTGCATGCGTTTGAACCAATTGTCGAAACACTTTTGCCGCTCTGACTTAGGTATCTCCAAAACATGCATTCTGAATGCAGCAAACGCTTCTTCAGGTGTCGAAAAACGTTGACTTCTCAGTTTGTTTTTTACGTATGGGAATAAAAAGAAGTCATTCGGTGCCAAGTCAGGACTATACGGCGGATGACCCATCATATCGACAACAAACAAATGGTTGTGTACCACTCAGAATTCACTGTTCTGCGTTGTTCTAGTGGTACGGTTGCGACATGTCCAGTTTTTCCGAAAAACAAGGCGGCCATTTGCTTGGACGTGCTTCGGGCGCGAACAACTTTTGTTGGATTTGGCTCATCTTAAAACACCTATACAGTTGACTGCTGTTTACTTTCAGGCTCATACGCGTAAGTCCAGGATTCATCACCTGTGACGATGTCATAGACGTGTTTCGAAGCACCGCGATCGTATTCTTGGAGCATTTCTTTCGACCAATCGACACGAGCCTTTTTTTGAGTGATTCACAAATTGTGTGGGATCCAACGCGAACAAATTTTTTTGACAGTCAAATGTTTATGCAATATTGAATGTATGCTGGTCCCACTAATGCCTAAGGTTGTATCAATCTCACGATAGGTCACATGACGATTTTGCAATATCAGTTCGCGCACAGCATCAATGGTTTTCGGAACAACAGCTGATTTTGGACGACCTTCACGAAATTCGTCTTGGAGTGAACTACAACCACGATTCAATTCACCATACCATCGATAAACACTGGTCCTTGATGGAGCTTCATCGCCAAAAATTGAATTAAGTTCATCCATGAACTGTTGCTGAGTTAATTCACGTCGAAAGTTGTAAAAAATAATCGCACAAAAATGTTTAGGATTTAATTCCATTTTTGGGCAGAGATGTATCTTTTAAGTTACTGTAAACAACACAAATAGCGCTCGTATGTCAAAACGTTCTGAGTACGCATAACCTCAAAAATGTCCAACTTTACGATAGAGCTGTCAGTTGCCAGGTTGCAACACTAGGGTTGCCAAATCCCGAAACATAAAATTCAACCCTCTATTCTATAAGTCGTGAATCAGTCACTTCGCGTTACTTTTGTCGTTTTGGTAGTTTATAAAACGTTACAGCTGTTCGATGTCTACCTGCGTTGAGTTATATTATTTAATGGGTGTTTATAAAACGCAACGCAACGTTTCGCGTTAGTTAAGGAAATTACAAATTTAAAGAAAAATGTCGAGCGAGGATGGGCAGAAGGAAGTATTTTTCATTTCATTGCTTATAAGTACATATACTTGTCAATATTGGCTGAAATGCAATCGACGGATAGAGATCAAAATTATATTATTTACTCACTGAAATTCTTATTTACAATAATAAAATTAGAAATGGTAAGTTCAAATAAATAATGCGCTACAAAACTTTTATAAATATATTTAAAAAATTATAGACATCAGTTGATGTTGGGTATGTAAACAAGCAAAATTGTCGCATTTGGGGCACAGAAAACCCGCACGCACACATTGAAAAGCCGGTGCACCCAAAACGTGGTGAAATAGAGCTGCACACAATCGATAATGTGCTTAAAAATTGGTAGGCTACTGCATGGCCAACCGAAGCAGACATTTGAATGAAATTATTTTCCATTATTAACCGGAAGGATTGTACTTTCAAATAAAAAAAGAAATTTGAGAATATATTCAGTAGTTTTTTTTTATAGCATTTTCAAAAAAAAAAAAGTTATTTGGCGGACCCGTTAAAAGTCCCGAAAGTGAACGTAAACGCAGAAGCCAACGCTAACGCCAAAGTTAAAAAATTTTAGTTTATATATCACTTCACGCTTGCGTTTGTTTACGAAAGCTGTCACTGACATATGGGGTTTATAGAGAATAAACAATTCTAGTTCAGAAAAATTTATCTTGAGTGAAATTCTTAGAATGAAAAAGATTACAAAAATTATCTCTATTTCAGTAGATCAACATATTTTAATATTGCTATTATTTATACTACTGCAAATACCAATAATATTCACATAAAATCCCCATCTACATTAAATTAGTTGTCTTTTCAATAACACGTGCCATTTGGCGGTATGTATTGATTGTAATGTATTGGTTCTTTTGTTTATTATTGTTAACATCAACTGATGTCTATAATTTTTAAGGTTTTTTGCGTTTCTTTACTTTTGGGTAATATTGAGTATTTGAGAGAGAATTTAGCTTTTACTCTCTTTTACCCGAACTTTACCCAAAAAGTAAAGAAACAAAGCTAATATTAAAAAAAGAACCAATACATTACAACCAATTAGGGATGCCAAAGGGGTAATCCCGAAATAACGGGATTTTTTCGTGATTGATGAATCCCGAAACCCGGGATTTTGATAAGTAAATCCCGGGATTTTTCGGGGTTATTATTAATTTTGAAAAACATAAAACTGAAAACAATGACAAAAGTTCAGTGTGGTGTTATTTTTGGGTAGATTCGAAAGGTGCACCTCAAGCAAAATGCAAATTGTGCAAAAAGGGTTTAAAACACAATGGCGGCTCTACAAAAGGTTTAATAACACATCTTAACGTAAGTTAATTTTGGCATATATATATCTGTTATACGGCTTACTCTGCAGAAATTACAAAATTTATTGCGTCGAGTAGAACATGTTATTTTAAGTAAAGAAAGTAAAATAACAAAATCGGGGCAAATGCAGTTTCGGAGTTAAGGACCCCAACATTTCGACTACTTTTTCCACTAACGTACCGTGTAAAGCCATTTTTGTATCAAACTCAAAAAATAATGTAGCAATATTCAATAAGTCGCTAAGTTATCGAGTTATCGGATGTTTACGTTTTTCAAACAGAAACTTAATTTTTTTTTTGAAAAAAATAAATATTCGCAAATACCGCGGGATGTTTTTAAAATAATTTTTGTTTTTGTTTGAGAAAAGTTAAAAAAAATCGATAATTTTTTTAAATGTCAACATCCGATAACTCGATAAATAAGCAACTTATCAAAAAGCGCTACATTATTTTATGAGTTTGTTTTGAATTGTTTTATAGAAAAAACTGATATCAATGGCTTTACACGGTATGTTGACGCATATCCGAAATTTCGGGGCCCATAACTCCGAAACTATGCATCTGCCCCGATTTTGTTATTTTACTTTTTTGCTTAGAATAACGTATTCTACCCCCCTTGTGGTTGTTTTTTGGAGTCTAAGCTGTAAAATAGGCCTGTTCCCAAAAAAAATTAAAAATAGAATCCCGAAAAATCCCGAAATCCCGGAAAATCCCCCGGGATCCCGAAAAGTTTCGAAAATCTCGAATCCTGGGATTTTTTAAAATCAATCCCGTTTAGCATCCCTACTACCAATACATACCTCCAAATGACACGTGTTTATGAAAAGACATTACAACCCAAAATAACATTTGTTTTTTTACACATTTTATGCGAATATTTTTGGTATATTATAAATAATAACAATCTTAAAATCTGTTGATCTATTTAAATTGAGCTAAATTTTTTAATATTTTTAATTTTCACATTTCACTCAAGATACATTTTTCTTTAGTTGGGCAACTTTAGTTGGGCAACTCTACAAAACCACAAATGTCAGTGCCAGCTTTCGTAAGCAAACGCAAGCGCGTCGTCAACAGAGACGCTACAAAAGTAAATCGATAGGGACAGCAAACGACGCCATATTTTTAACCGCTCTTTTGACATTTCTCTTCAGTAAGGTTTGCCATTTCATCATGGAAAGATATACGAGCCTACAACGAGTCGAAATTATTAAAATTTACTACCGTAATTTGGAGTCAGTGGCCTCAACTTTAAGAGCGGGAAATAATCGGGAATCATCTTCAGCGATGAGGCTCATTTCTGGCTGAATGGCTTCGTCAATAAGCAAAATATGCGTCATTGGTCAGACAGCAATCCACACGTAATCCATGAGTCATCATTGCATCCCGAAAAAAATACGGTTTGGTGCGGTTTATGGGCCGGCGGCGTCATTGGGCCGTACTTCTTCCGTGATGATCACGACCGGCACATTACTGTGAATGCGAATCGCTATCGTTCAATGATAACCGAATATTTTTGGCCCCAATTGGATATTATGGACTTGGAGGTCATGTGGTTCCAACAGGACGGCGCCACAAGCCACACAGCGAATGCCACAATCAATTTATTGGAAACCAAGTTTGGTGAACGTGTTATCTCACGAAATGGCCCAGTCGATTGGCCGCCTCGGTAGTGCGATTTGACGCCGTTAGATTATTTCCTGTGGGGCTACGTCAAGTCTATGGTCTATGCCAACAAGCCAGCGACGATTGATGAACTTCGTACGAATATCGAACGTGAAATTGCAGCAGTATCGGCCGATTTATGCTTGAAAACCGTCGAAAATTGGGTTAAGCGTCTGGACTTCTGCAAGCGTGCCCGTGGTGGCCATTCAAAAGAAATCGAGTTCCATACACAATGGCATCGAACGTACTTTCACAGGAATAAAGAATTTCATTGGTATCTAAACCCGGTTTTGTTTTATTTAAAATAACTTTTGTAGCGCTCTTATTGAGAAACCCTTTATTATAATTATATTTAAAAATTATAGACATGACTTGAAGTTGACAATAATAAACATAAGAACCAATACATTACAATCAATACATACCGCCAAATGGCACGTGTTTCTGAAAAGACAACTAATTTAATGTAGATGGGGAAATTTATTGTACATTGAACCCCAAAATAACATAGGGTTTTTACACATTTTATGTGAATATTGTTGGTATTTGCAGTAGTATAAATAATAGCAATCTTTTTCATTCTGAGAATTTCACTCAAGATAACTTTTTCTGATCTATAATTGTTTATTCTCTATAAACCGCATATGTCAGTGACAACTTTCGTAAACAAACGCAAGCGTGAAGTGATATATAAACTACCATTTTTTAACTTTGGCGTTAGCGTTGGCTTCTGCGTTTACGTTGACTTTCGGGACTTTTAGAATACCACCCTTAATTTTGGTTAAAAATTTTAAAAATTGGAACGAAATTATTTGGTTGCTTTACAGGATAATGTGACACTATAAACGCTGCAAATATACACAAAATAAGACCATGTGTATATATCGCATAAATATTTATGTACGGCACGCGTGAAATGTAAAAAAGAAAATTTCTTTTGTGTATTAATGCTGATAAAATAGCCTTAAAGAAGGGTTAAACGTTCAACAAAAATGGCGACGTTACAGAAGTCTTAACAGACGAATTAGGCGTGTTTTCGTTACAAGTTAACTATTCTCGTATGCTTTCTAAACGCTGAATATCTTGTTTTGTTGTTTGAATAGCGAATATAACGTGTTTGTGGCATGTCGAAAATATAGTATACTTGAGTCCAAACACATTCTGTTTGCTATTCAATATTACATGTTTGAGACACAATCATTAATAGGTTATAATTTATGTTTTTGTGACCCAAATATGGATTTGTTTGTTCAAAACTGCTGAAATCAAAAAAGGTGAGAAACAACAAAGAAACAAAATATGAGCAGATCATCAATTCATGAAAACAATTCTTGCAAGCATGTACATGGTTCCTGCAATATCTTGCTGGGCCCGTTTTTTCAGCGTGTAGTACCGAAAATGCCCAATTTGCGATAATTTAGAGATCCATATAATCGTTTTCATCTAACGCATAGTATGAAGTCATTCTGGCAAATGTTAATTTTCTTCTTCTTATCTTTGAATTCCTACTTACTTAGTTGGCCTCAAACAACCCAAACGGGTCAAGGGACTTACAAAATGAGGATAAGATGTTTCTGCAACCGGCTCGATCTTCAGTTTTTCTCCTCCAGTTGGTAACACCAAGCCCTTACAGGCAATATCAGGCACGTAATGTTTGCATCCAAACAACAACAAAAAACAGATATTTCAGTGTGTACACTACTTATTGTTGCCCCTACCCTCTTCTATAATAACCAATGGATATATGTGCTCTATCTCCTACCTGGGCAATGATAGCTGTCCAACCCCTGGTTGGTTGGTTTTCGTAGTTGCTAAAAATACTCTTTAGCATCAATTAGTGTATTGAGAGACCGTTTTGCATACCACATCACTCCGGAAGATCCAATGTACCGTGTCTATATCAAGCGTGTTAATCAGAGATACCTCATTAGATCCCCTAGACGGCCCATAGTCTTCAGGCGTCTACTCATCTGAGCCGGACAACTGCAGAGGAGATGTTCCACCGTCTCCTCCTCTTCTGCGTCATCGCAGGCACGGCAGTGGTCATGATATGGCAGCTTCAACCGTCTTGCGTGATTACCGATTGGCCATTGCCCGGTCAGCATGCCAGTTAGCTTAGATATGTCTCACCGATTATGGCTGATCAGGGAGTTAGTCCGGTGAGTGTTATATTTTGGCCATGTGTTTCTGGATATGCGGAACGTTTCCGTCCTATACGGTCTGATCTTCGCTCGTTCAAGGTAATGCAGGAAAATACCTCTTTTGACCAACCATATAGGCGTTGCGACTGACACCATATGGAGTTCGGTGGAAGAGGATCCTTCCCTAGCTAGTTCGTCTGCCTTTTCGTTCCCTAGGAGACCCTTATGGCCTGGTATCCAAGTAAGAACCACATAAGCAGTGTTGTAAGATTTGAGTGATAGGAGAGCCGCTTGGCTATCTACAAATATTCCAATGCGCGCTGTTCTTCGCTGTAGTATGGGTTTTTCAATAAGAGCGCTACAAAAGGTTTTTTAAATAAAACAAAACCGGTTTTAGATACCAATGAAATTCTTTATTCCTGTGAAAGTACGTTCGATGCAATTATGTATGGAACTCGATTTCTTTTGCATGGCCACTACGGGCACGCTTGCAGAAGTCCAGACGCTGAACCCAATTTTCGACGGTTTTCAAGCATAAATCGGCCGATTCTGCTGCAATTTCACGTTCGATATTCGTACGAAGTTCATAGACCAGACTTGACAGGAAATAATCTAAGGGCGTCAAATCGCACGACCGAGGCGGCCAATCGACACTGAGCCATTTCGTGAGATAACACGTTCACCAAACTTGGTTTCCAATAAATTGATTGTGGCATTCGCTCTGTGGCTTGTGGCGCCGTCCTGTTGGAACCACATGTCCTCCAAGTCCATATTATCCAATTGGGGCCAAAAATATTCGGTTATCATTGAACGGTAGCGATTCGCATTCACAGTAATGTGCCGGTCTTGATCATCACGAAAGAAGTACGGCCCAATGACGCCGCCGGCTCATAAACCGCACCAAACCGTAATTTTTTCGGGATGCAATGATGACTCATGGATTACGTGTGGATTGCTGTCTGACCAATATCGCATATTTTGCTTATTGACGAAGCCATTCAGCCAGAAATGAGCCTCATCGCTGAAGATGATTTTCCGTTGAAAATACGAATCGGAGCGCTCTTAAAGTTGACGCCACTGACTCCAAATTTCGGTAGTAAATTTTAATAATTTCGACTCGTTGTTGGCTCGTATATCTTTCCATGATGAAATGGCAAACCTTACTGAAGAGAAATGTCAAAAGAGCGGGAAAAAATATGGCGTCGTTTGCTCTCCCTATCGATTAACTTTTGTAGCGTCTCTGTTGAAAAACCCTTATAAGTGCGGCGCAGGCTTCATTGATGGCCAGTATCTCCGCTTGGAAAACGCTGCACTTGTCTGGGAGTTTGAATGATAAATTGAGGCCTGCCTGCCTCTTCGGAGAAAACACCCGAGCCGGTTCCACATTCCATTTTGGATCCATCCGTAAATACTTTGGTGTCAAAACCTGTAAATGGTTCCTCTTTATCCCACTCTATTCTCTTGGAAACCCTGACATCAAATAGGTTATCGAACGTCAATGAGGGGGTCCAGTAATCGCTTGTTATATTGAGTTCCCTTGGGATTGTCTGTAGTATACTCGCATGTCCATATGCGTTGCCCTTCCTGAGTCCAAGAGCGTTTAGTCGGGTGGCACTCCAGGCCGCACTAGCTGTGATGTGAAGATCGATTGGTATAATCTGAAGCATTGCATTAAGGGCTTCAGCTGGACACGTCCTCATTGCCTCTGTTATGCCGATGCAAGTTGATCTCTGTACTCTATACAATAGTTTCATGGTGGACGTCCAACCCCTAGGGCAAACATACTTGCCTATGGTCGTTAAAGGGATAAATATAAAATGGAGTGATAGTACTGAATACGCGGCTTAAAACATTAATATATGTAATCCCCTTGCTCTAACGCATAGTTTCATTCTTCCAAATATTTGTTTTCTTATCTTTGAATTTAAGATAACAATAAGCCTGTTTTTTTATTCCCTGCTAAACTAATTTTTCAACGACTTTGGGTGGGGTGCCGCTTAAAATCGCTTAATATCGGTTAGCTCCCCATACAAAGTGGTCGAGAAATTAGTTTAGCAGGGAATAAAAAAACAGGCTCAATTTCTAACTCTGCTTTGCTAATTTTTTCAGACCGGCAACGTTATGCCTGCTTAAGACAAAAATGGAACCGGTTATTTCAAATGCCGCTTAATATCGCTAAACTTTGCATACGAAATAAGTGACAATCTAAGCAAACTGTATAACCAAAACACGTCCATTATCTGTAAAATCTGTGTGTGTAAAGTAAACAGCTGTCATCATATAAATAATTATTTGTAACTATTTAATTTTCTGTTATCGATGAACCACAAATAGTGACGGGAGATCCAACAAAGATACGAAACAAAAAGTAGAGCGGAATGTGAAATTTATACTATCAGTGTAAACACTTGTCATCAGATAAATCGTTTGATTTTCAAAACATTTAGATTATTTGCTTTGCTGATATCAATAACAAAAATATAGCGATGTGAAAAGACGCTTAGGAACAAGAATAAGACCAGAAGAATATTTTTTAAATTTTAGGAAATGTAAGAAAATAAAAACATTTAATAATTCCAGTATGAAATCTATACACTGATTACTTTGAATGTGGGAAAATAAAAAAAAAATTACATGAGGTGTCAGCGGACACCCGGTTGGAGCGAAGTTCCTTTAGCTATATATTATGTACCAGTTAGTTCCAACACGCCGAAGGCGCCCGTTGAAAAATATGATAATATTTTGATATAAGCTTTTGTAAAATTATAAACTTTTTTAAGAATAATTTTTTGTTATAGAATGAATTTTTTTTAAAAGGGTAAATTTTTAGGTTCTTTTTGTAAGAATATGTATTATATTTTCCCGAAAATGCCCTTTTTTAAAGTGAGGTACTTTTTTATTAGAACCTAATATTTTTTTTAAGAAAAGGTACTATTTTTAAGAAGAAGTACGTTCTGTAAGCAAAAGCCGTAAAAATATGAATTTTTTTACAAAGAAGTACTTTTTTAAGAACATGTACTTTTTAAAGAAGTGGTACTCTTTTTAGGAAATGGTTATTTTTTTAAAGGCAATGTATTTATTTTCAGAAAGGCTATTTATCTCAAAGAAAAGGAAAGGTATTATTTTATTTTTAAGAAAAGGTACTTTTAAGAAAATGTACTTTTAAGAAAAGGAATTTTTATAAGAAAATGTATTTTTTAAGAGAAGGTATTTTTTTTTTGAAGGAATGGATTTTTTTTAAGAAATGGAAATTTTTTAGAATTCGTATTTTTTCAAGAATAGGTACATTTTTAAGAGTAAGTACTTATTTCAAGAAAAGTTATTTTGTTTCACAAAAGAGGTACTCTTTAAATAAAAGGTAGTTTTTTAAGAAAAGGCAATTTGTTGTACGAAAAGGAATTTTTGTAAGAAAATGTATTTTTTAAGAGAAGGTATTTTTTTGAAGGAAAGGACGTTTTTTAAGAAATGGGAATTTTTTTAGAATTGGCACATTTTTCAAAAATAGGTACTTTTTTAAGAGTAGGTACTTATCTCAAGAAAAGTTATTTTGTTTCACAGAAAATGTACTCTTTAAAGAAAAGGTAGTTTTATAAGAAAGGGCAATTTGTTGTAAGAAAATTTACTTTTTAAAGAAAAGGTACTTATTTTGAAAAAAAATTTTTTTTAAGAAAAGGTCCTTTTTGTATGAAAATTTACTTTTTTTAAGTAAAGGTACTTCTTTAAGATATGGTATTTTTTTGAAGAAAAGATACTTTGTTTAAGAATATGAGTAGGTATTTTTTTTTTGAGAAAATTTACTTATTTTCAGAAATGCTACTTATCTCAAGAAAAGAAAAGTTATTATATTATTTTTAAGAAAAAGTACTTTTAAGAATTTTTGTAAGAAGAAAGGGTATTTTATAAGAAATGGGAATTTCTTTTAGAATTGGTCCCTTTTTCAAGAATAGGTAAATTTTTAAGAGTAGATACTTATCGCAAGCAAAGTTATTTTGTTTCACAAAAAATTTACTCTTTAAAGAAAAGGTAGTTGTTTGAGAAGAGGCAATTTGTTGTAAGAAAATTTACTTTTTGACGAAAAGGTACTTAAAAAAAAAAAATTGATTTTTTTAAGCAAATGTGCTTCTTTAAGATATGGTATTTTTTTTAAGAAAAGGTTCAAGAATATGAGTAGGTCTTTTTTTTAAGAAAATTTATTTTTTTAAGAAAAGGCACTTATTTAAGAAAATGTTCTTTTTTTAAACTTCTTTCAGTTTGGCTTTACTAAATTTACCTTTTATTGGATTGAAAACTACAATATATACTAAATATTGGTTACAGGCTCCACCTAGCCAACTTCCCATTAAACAAGAAATTTTCCAACATATGTTAGTCTAGACACAAACCAAAACAAAAGTACCCAATATAGTGGATAATACTTGTTTAATTTTTTTTCATTTTGCCACCATCCCGCAACGTGCGATAAGGAACTTCATTCCAATAGCCTGGGTTTCAAAAAGTCCGTTAAGCAGTTGCAATACCAACAAGACGTCGTCTGTTCAGACTTATCTGTCGCTGTTAGGTGAAGTTTGCATGGGGAACCAACAAGTCGAACAAAATCAAAATGATGTCTGTCTGACTTATCGATTAGTGTGTCAGGAAGTCTGACCAGCATTTTTTATTTCTAGTGGTAATAAGTGTTCTGCGCTATTCCCATCATTGCCTCTCTTTGTTCCTTTGCATTTTTGCAGAACGTGCGATCTCTTCAACATCTTAATAGCGATAGTAATATGAATATCTGGCATATTACATACATCTAACATCATAGAATTTGCAGACATCTTTCATTTCAGCAACTTTCTTCCAAACCCTCGTACTACAATACCCATTTTCCTAGCCAACAACTTTTACTATACAGACCTCGTTTTAAAATGAAATTAATTCACCGCTGTTGCTGGAGTTTGGCATTCGAATGCGAAAGTGAACTCATCATAGAAATATGCAAAAATTTAAAAAAAAAAATAATAATAATAACGATGAAAATAAATAAACAAATAGATAAATATTTATCAGCAGTTAAATGAACGAAAATATTTAACTACGATAGCATAAATTTATCTCGGTGATACGATAAATATGACGCTTTGACAGCCCATAGAAATAAAAACTAAGTGTGGATAAGATATAAAAAACGCGCACAATCTGCATACAGGAAACGCAGGGGAAGAGAGTGAGAGAGAGAGTGGGGTGAACGGG
Source organism: Phaonia tiefii (assembly GCA_963931995.1). Classification (NCBI taxonomy): domain Eukaryota; kingdom Metazoa; phylum Arthropoda; class Insecta; order Diptera; family Muscidae; genus Phaonia; species Phaonia tiefii. Next base: position 296,698,870 of record OZ008368.1, read on the forward strand.
CAAGTCACCTCGTTTAAAGACAAATAACGACATGAAAGAAGTCAAAGCTATTTATACCACATCAGGGAATGAATCGTCGATGAGTTGTTGTGCAGGAGTGATGAGAGTAACTCGTTTGAAATGATAGCACAGGTTTACAATAATTTGAAAATATTTAATTGTGTGACAAAATGGAAACACTACTTATATGCTTTTTCTTTGTACTTTTCAGGAGAGTATTTTTTAGGTTTTAAGAGTTTTCAAAAAACGGATATGGTTCCCGTAATTAGGAATAGTTTTGGAGTTGCAATTGTTGGTGTGCATGAGAACGTGAGTTCGATTCCTGCTCTGACTACCTTACGTTTCTTTTTAAAATGGGGTCCTCGCTATATGACTAATTTGCAATGAAAAAGCTTCTCCAAAAACAGTTCGGAATCGGTGTGAAACCGTAGGTCCTCTTTGCGTACTGCAGGCTAGGGATGCCAGATTTGAAATCAATAAAAAAGGTACATTGACGAAAAAAGGCAGTACAATTAAGAAAATAAAACTACACGTTTTGATATTAAAAAATCATAATGTTCAGCACAGAAAAGTAACATTTATAAATTAAAGAAAAAACGAACAAACTAAGAGACCAGAAATATTTTTTTTAATAAAAACTGATCAGGTGTTTCACATTTTATTTTTAAAAAGTAAAAAGAGTGTAATCTATTCTATACTAAACATTTTAATACTAAATATAACCTTTTTGTTTTAATTATTTTTAATAATCAAAGATATTATTTTACAACTTTTTAAAGAATTACAAATATTTAAAGTTATTGTGGCCTTGAGTTACAATTCCGTTTTTACCATCTTCTGTTTTTGAAAAATATACAAACTCATTACAACTGTACTTAAAATTAGTTTTTCTTGTTAATTCGTTTTCTAAATTTTAAATTAAAAGTTTATTTCATTCTATTCTCCAAAAATTAAACATCTAACTAAATAATCTTGCAGATGCCGCATTAGAACGAGGAATTCAAAATACAAATTTACAAATATTTTCGAAATGACCAACTTCTGGGATCTGTTTCCGTTTTTCTTAAACAGATTTTTCTTTTGGAATATTTTCAGCAAAAGCTTTTACGGATATAAATTCGTTAAAGAGTTGAACCAAGTCAATTCATTTGATTGAAAATAATTCAAAAACGCCTTGAATGAAATGTAATGTTTAAGGTTAAAAATGGAAAGAAAGCTTTTCAAATTTGTTAGTTTTTAAAATAAACCGCTATTCTATGTAAATACTTATATACGATTTTTGTTATCAATACGATGTAACATTTTCTTATTTATTGTTGGCATAACAAAAAAAAATACAAAAAGAAGAACAGAGCCTAAAAAGAAGTACTTTTGCGTACTTCTTTAGGTCCTATGCAGTCAGAAGTACAATTAATAAAAAAAAAGTACGCGTACTACTGAAAACAGTACGTCTGGCAACCCTACCTCCAGCGGAATCTTGGTCTTCCAATGTTTCGTCTTCCTTCGAGTTCGATTTCGAAAACCCTTCGTGCTGGTCCATCTTCATCCATTCTACTGACATGGCCTAGCCAGCGCTGCTCACGGTTCATGCGTCTTCGATACTCGCCGTTGTGCTCTATAGGGCCACAAAATCCCTGGAGTATTTTTCTCTCGAAGACCCCTAGAGATGTTTCTTCTGCTTGCGATAAGACCCAGGATTCTGCGCCATAAAGCAGCCTTGTTCTACAAGAGTCTGGTTGTATGAGAGTCTGGTATAATTGGACTTTTGTTACTCCAGAGAGTGTTTTATCTCTAATGTGTTTTAGCCGAAAATAAAATAATATTCCCAAGTACAATTCCCCGCTTGATCGCAAGGCTGACGTTCTTGTTTACGGCAGATCCGATTTATATAAAACCGTTAGAGCATCTGAGGACTCTCAACAAGGAATGGTAGATGAACCGGAGTAAGAAACAATTTATTAGGACATAGACGGTGTTGACATGGCTTTTCAATTCGATGGCCAACAGATATTCTACGTTAAGTAATGTGTTGTATTCCTGTATTGTTCATATTTTTGTTGAAATAATTTTTGCTTTTGATATGAAATAGTAGGTCATTTCATTGTGTTCGAGTTGCTGTTGTATTTTACTTTTTGGTTGGATCAGGGGGTTTCTATGGCACAACTGATCGAAAAGGTATTACGGAAATGATGTAGAATGAGAGACTACAGAAGACATAGAGATTATAGACCATGCAGCAAACTAAGTTCAACTAGTATTTGATTGATGCTAATGACTGCTAAATTATGATTTATGTTGTTTACATCGAACGAAAATGCCTTCTATTTCTGGCCGTATTATGTCCAACCCAAGAGTAAATTACAAAAGCAACTCGGACTCGATGAAATTGCCTACTACCTCATCGTCATCAAGAGAACGTGAACGCGTATTTTCGTTCGATGCAACCGTAATCGTAGTCGCTTCGCTTGGCATGCACTGATTCTCGCAAATCGGTAACAGAACTTTGTTCATATTCGGTTAGCGAGAATTTGATAAAGAATTCGAAATCGATGACAGGGTGGCTACACCAAATATGTCAAAAATACCGTAATTGTATTTACTTATTTTTCTTTGCAATGCTCAATGTGTTGCAACACCAAAAACACTTGTTGTGCACACTATTATAACTCTATGAGAATATTAAGACGAAAATGGAAATTAATTAATTTAAAGTATTTTCTTTCTTATGTGTCTACTTCATACTTCATTTAAACATATCTTATTTCCCTATATTCACCCCAATAATTGACGGTGCTAAAAAGTATTCTCTTCTAATAAAATACTTTTATGAAACTACCGAACATTACTCGTTTATTCGCTACAGGCACAGAAGTGTCAGACTACTTTTATTCCGTTTCACCCACTACTTACGAAATACAAATACCTCAGTGTACTACCGCTGTTATCGTTTGGTACCTGTTGGTACCGCAAAGCAACCGGTACTGTTCCGTAACGCTCGTCTTTTTCGTGCAGGCGAAAATGTGTGCCTGGTTCAACGCTCTATTATGTACCTATTGAAGGGATCTTTAATTGTTTTCGTCAAAAATGTACTACATGAACTATGTGAATTAAACTGCATAAACAAGTCCTTATTATTACCCTAATCCGGGAGAAATTTACTGTTTCCTTTTGTAAGTTTTTGTGGGTCTTTACGACGATCCTGGAGACGAATGCGACTAACTCACCCGAAATTATAACCACATTATAATACCATTCATTTAATTCTTTCAATATCTTTATCCAGTTCACTTAGATCTATAGATGAATTAGTTCAGTTATATTTTTTGCTCTTTCGCGTCCTATACATTTTATTTGGGTCTGCCCACAATGGTAGCATTGTTTTGATATTTTCAATTATGAATGGTGACAAAAGTTTTGTTTACATAAGGATCAAAAATGTGATCAATTTCCATAAAAACTGGGAACTCAAACGCCCAACTCTAATGACGCATTTACACCGCCGTTTATCGCGGCCAGGTTAGCGATAACCTTGTTCTCTAATCTCTGCCGTTTACGCCACCTAACTTGAGATTAAATTCACATTTCAGTTGGCAACTCTGTGCTTAGTTAGACAAACTCCGCGCCTAGACGAAATTATCGAAAACGGCGGCACAACAGAAAAATTAAGTTGGCGGCTATTGATTTTGCCAGTTTTGCACAAATTTGGGGTGTATTTGAAATAAGTGAACCTTTAAAATTGGATCAGCGAGTCAAATCGGCCCAGTCGATGACACTGTTTGCTCACAGTTTGAACTAATAAGAGCAATTTCTATTGGTGGCGGTGTGATCTTCAAAAAAGTTTTGGTGGCGGCGACGCGTCGGTAAATTTTCGATCGGCTTTCATCTGTCAAACAGTTGTTTTTGTGTATGTTTTTATTATTGTTGCATTTTTTTAGTAGCTAACAGTGTTGCATCAAAATGTACACGAGTTTAAAAAGAGGTTAAAAATTAAACCTCAGTTTGTACAGATTAAAACTGTATGAGTAATCTTCTGTGTTATCGCTGGTTAATGGAGTTAACCATCGAAGTGCTATAATCTTGTCCGGTGTAAATGCCGTATAATATTTGAAAGGATTAACTGTGTTCTAAAACACATAAAGTTTGTTGTGTGAAAGGTATTGAATTGATATTTTTAACATATGTCGAAATAAGCCCCGAATTCAGTTGTAATGAAATTTGCATTCCCTTAAAAAGTACGTGTATAAAAATATCGAACATTTCTCTGACATTTCATTTGCTGGTACTCGGTTCATTGCGAATATTTTGTAAACAAAATCAGTTACAAGTTGTTATGCAAAAGTTATTTCGTTCGCAAACACTTGTTTGGAACCGGATCCTTCACATTTCGATTATTTTAACCAAAAAAAGTAACGCTACATGCATTAAAAATAAAATGGAGTACGAAGAGAAAATACCCGTGAAATATTTGAAAGGTAAATCGGAGATAGGTGGTAACTCTCTGCAACAAAAATTTCCGCTTAAAGATAAATGACAAAATTTCTTATGAAACTTTCGCAAGAACTGAATGCGATGATATATGGTGATATATCTATAAAGCTGTAGGGTATCCAAAGTTTACAAAATGTTTCTATTTATTTCCATTTTATATACAATAGTACAATGGGCACTAGGGTGTCCCATCAATAAAAATTTTTTTTTTTGCTCAAACTTTATTTGAAAGCTTATAGGGTAAAGTACTTTTGAGAATTTTTTCAGATTTTTCGGAAGTGGTTTAGAGGTCGCACAAGTCGAATTTCCCCCAAAAATCTGGTATTCCGGGCGTTTTTTGAATTTTACTTAAAACTCGGTCAATAACCACGATTTTCTTTCTTTGTAAGCCAACATTTTTGAAGCTAAACGTCCAAACTTTTATTGTATATGCCTAAAGCACCAGTTTTAGCAATGATTTTCCTCAATAAGATACCACGTATTAATTTTTTTCGTAAATTTTGTAACAAACGCTTTATATTTTTTAAAATTTCTATGAAAAATTAAAAAACTTATGATGGACTTTAAAAGACGTATAAATTCCAAACAATTTTGTAAAAAAAAAATTTGAATTTGCGGTTACGGTTCTAGAGTTATACCATTTTAAAGCCTTTTACCCATTGTATGAAAATAATAATATTATAATCTGTTGCTATTTTTGCATCGAATTTGCTTTAAATTTCTATGAAAATTTAAAACGCTAATGATGCACTTTAAAAGATGGATAAATTCAAAGCAATTTTCCAAGCAAAAATTTGAATTTGCAGTTACTGTTCCAGAGTTATGCCACTTTAAAACTCTTTACCCATTGTATGAACCTAATAATATTATAAACTGTTTGTTTTTTTCATCGGATTTGCTTTGAACATCGTGGGTAGTATTCTAAAAGTCCCGAAAGTGAACGTAAACGCAAAAGTCAACGCGAACGCCAAAGTCAAAAAATGGTAGTTTGTATATCACTTCGCGATTGCGTTTGTTTACGAAAACTGTCACTGACATATGCGGTTTATAGAGTTGCCAAACTAAAATAAACAATTATAGATTAGAAAAAGTTATCTTGAGTGAAATGCTCTGAATGAAAAAAGATTAAAAAATTTAGCTCTATTTCAGTAGATCAACAGATTTAAGATTGCTATTATTTATAATACTGCCAACAATATTCACATAAAATGTGTAAAACCCTATGTAATTTTGGGGTTCAATGTCCAATAACTTTCCCCATCTATATTAAATTAGTTGTCTTTTTAAAAACACGTGCCATTTGGCGGTATGTATTGATTGTAATGTATTGGTTCTTTTGTTTATCATTGTCAAGATCAACTGATGTCTATAATTTTTAAATTTAATTATAATAGTTTTGCAACGCATTATTTATTTGAGCGTTCCATTTCCAATTTTATTACTGTAAATAAGAATTTCAGTGCGTAAACAACAAAATTTTGAATTATTTAAAACAAAAAAATTTGAGCTCTATCCGTCGAATGCATTTCAGCCAAAATTGGCAACTAAAGGGTTTTTCAACAGATACGCTACAAAAGTAAATCGGTACGGACAGCAAACGACGCCATATTTTTCCCCGCTCTTTTGACATTTCTCTTCAATAAGGTTTGCCATTTCATCATGGAAAGATATTCGAGCCAACAACGAGTCGAAATTATTAAAATTTACTACCGAAATTTGGAGTCAGTGGCCTCAACTTTAAGAGCGCTACGTCCAACTTATGGTCGTCATAATCGTCCTACCAGATCAACAATTGAGCGTCTAGTGGAAAAATTTGAATCCACAGGCACAGTACAAAATGTTCCCGTGCCAGTGAGACAAAGGAGTGCCCGTAGTGTCGAGAATATTGCTGCCGCTGAGGCTTCAGTTCAAGAAAGCCCAAATGTGTCTCTCACACGTCGTTCTCAAGCGTTGGGCATCTCTGTGACGTCGCTGTGGCGAATTTTGCGAAAAGATCGTGGCCTACAACCATACAAGATCAAATTGACGCAAGAACTGAAGCCGCTTGACCACCATAAGCGTCGTATGTTCGTGAATTGGGCTGAGCAACAACTTGAAAATGATTCGGATTTTCATCGGAAAATCATCTTCAGCGATGAGGCTCATTTCTGGCTGAATGGCTTCGTCAATAAGCAAAATATGCGTTATTGGTCAGACAGCAATCCACACGTAATCCATGAGTCATCATTGCATCCCGAAAAAATTACGGTTTGGTGGGGTTTATGGGCCGGCGGCGTCATTGGGCCGTACATCTTCCGTGATGGTCAAGACCGGCACATTACTGTGAATGCGAATCGCTACCGTTCAATAATAACCGAATATTTTTGGCCCCAACTTGATAATATGGACTTGGAGGACATGTGGTTCCAACAGGACGGCGCCACAAGCCACACAGCGAATGCCACAATCAATTTATTGGAAACCAAGTTTGGTGAACGTGTTATCTCACGAAATGGCCCAGTCGATTGGCCGCCTCGGTCGTGCGATTTAACGCCGTTAGATTATTTCCTGTGGGGCTACGTTAAGTATGTGGTCTATGCCAACAAGCCAGCGACGATTGATGAACTTCGTACGAATATCGAACGTGAAATTTCCGCAGTATCGGCCGATTTATGCTTGAAAACCGTCGAAAATTGGGTTCAGCGTCTGGACTTCTGCAAGCGTGCCCGTGGTTGCCATGCAAAAGAAATCGAGTTCCATACATAATGGCATCGAACGTACTTTCACAGGAATAAAGAATTTCATTGGTATCTAAAACCGGTTTTGTTTTATTTAAAACCCGTTACTTATAAGCAATGAAATGGAAAATACTTCCATCTGCCTATCATCGATCGACATTTTTTTTAAATTTATAATTTCTGCAACTAACGCGAAGAACTGTGGCGTGTTCAATTTGACAGCCGAAGTGATCAAAAACGTTGTGGTGCGTTTTATAAACTACCCATTAAATAACGTAACTCAATGCAGGTAGTCACCGAACAGCTGTAACGTTTTATAAACTACCAAAACGACAAAAGCAACGCGAAGTGACTGATTCACGACTTATTGAAAAAATCTACATGCGCTAAGTAACGACAAAGAATTACACGCAGCAAAAAATGGTCCCGGCAACATATTGCAGGAACCATATATATGATTGCTTGCAAACATATATATGTTTCCTCCAATATGTAATATGATTGCTTGCAAACATATATATGATTCCTCTAATATGTTGCTGCGGCCGTTTTTTTCTGCGTGTAACTCTTTTGCGTTACTTAGCGCATGTAGATTTTTCTTGAATACAATGTTTAAAGCAAATCCGATGAAAAATTGGCAAACAGTTTATAGTATTATTAGTTTCTTACAATGGGTAAAGAGATTTAAAATGTCATAACTCTGGAACAGTAACTGCAAATTCAAAATTTTTTCTACAAATTTGCTTGCATTTATCCGTCTTTTAAAGTGCATCACTAGTGTTTTAAATTTTCATAGAAATGTAAAGCAAATCCGATGCAAAAATGACAAAAGGTTTATAATATAACGGGTCCGCCAAATAACTTTTTTTTTTGAAAATGCTATAAAAAAAAAACTACTGAATATTTTCTCAAATTTCTATTTTATTTGAAAGTACAATCCTTCCGGTTAATAATGGAAAATAATTTCATTCAAATGGCTGCCTCGGCTGGCCATGCAGTAGCCTACATGATCGGTCCAATTTTTAAGCACATTATCGATTGTGTGCAGCTGTATTTCACCAATGGCTTCACGAATATTGTCCTTTAAAGCGTCAATTGTCTCTGGCTTGTCGGCGTAACACTTTTCTTTGAGGGCACCCCACAAATAATAGTCCAACGGTGTCAAATCGCAGCTCCGAGGTGGCCAAACGACATCAGCTCTGCGGCTGATAATGCGATCTTCAAAAACAGGGCGCAAAACATCGAGTGTAGCACACATTCTGCAACATTACCATGATTTTCAAAGTAATGTCGCAATATTTCCCAGCGTTGTTCAAGCGTATACACAACCATATTCGTTCAGCGGAAGGATAAAACTTATTATCTGTCAAATCAGACATGAGCTAAGTGTTACCATTCACGAAATAAGCACTAGTTGAAAAAAAAAACGTTAGATGGCGGACCCTATATTTAGGTTCATACAATGGGTAAAACGTTTTAAAATGGTATAACTCTGGAACAGTAACGGCAAATTAAAAATTTTTTTCTACAAAATTGCTTGGAATTTATGCGACTCTTAGAATGCGCCTTTAGTTTTTTAAATTTTCATAAAAATTTTAAAAGTTATAAAGCGTTATTTACAAATTTTCTCCAAAATTGACAAACAAAAATTAATACATGTTACCTTATTGAGCAAAATTATTGCAAAAACTGGTGGTTTATGCATACAAAATAAAAGTTTGGACGTTTTGCTTTAAAAGCGTTGACTTACAAACTAAGAAAATCGTGCTCATTGACCGAGTCTTAAGTAAAATGCAAAAAACGTCCAGAATACCCGATTTTTGAGGTGAATTCGACCTTGCGCGACCCCTAAACCTCTTCCGAAAAATCTGGAAAATAATCTCAAAAATACTTCGCACTATAAGGTTTCCAATTAAGCTTGAGCAACCATGAAAATTGCGACACCCTAATGGACACATTTGCTAATTGTAATCAATATCGAATTACTTATAAAAAAAGTGGGCGTGCCATCAAATATTTTAATCAGCATTACGACCTAAAACCTGATACTTGAATCATGAAATTACGGGATATGTGTTCGAAATTGGCCTTTCCAGACAGCGAACAATCTGAATAATCGACATTCTGACCAAATTCGGGAATCAAAAATGAATTAATTAAATTCACGAAGTATGTTTCATTTATCATGTCCACATCTTATATTCTTACTTTGTGTATAACTTGTTGAATAATTGAATAGAAACAGACGGTACGTTACCAAAATGCCAGAAGTGAAAAGAAATCCACCAACCATTAACAATGCCCAAGGCTCAGTGAAGTCTAAATCCGTCCCTGCCTCCAATTTACCAGACAACGGCTCAGATTTTAACTAACCAAACTATCTCACAGTTAATCATTTGCCGTAGTTTAATTTTATGCAAATAATTAAATAATTTTTATATTATTTCATTTTAAATTATTCTCCCTCCCCATCATCAAGAAACTAAGGCGAAAACAAAAATTAGCATTTCAAATTGTTATAAATTTTAAAATAAACTTGAAACTCAAACTGTTTTAAAGTCAGTCAAATGACGGTGCGGCCCCCTTGTCCTCATCCTGGTAGAGATAGATACTCATGTAATACACCAACCTTCGTCACACTGTGTTAGGGTGTTGTTGTTGATTCAGACACTAGCATGTGACACTGTCGTTTTAACGAAGTGTTAAATATTTGTATAAATTTGTTTACAAAATTTGTTAGCTTTTTTTCAGTGTTTTATTTTTATTCTTGTGTTGACGTCTCTGTGTTATCACCGTCTCGGTGTTGGGAATTACATGATAGGCATTTACTAGATGGTAAAACTGAAACTGACTGAAATTGACGTATTTAATTTATAGATTTGCTAATGATTCATAAAATACGAGTATTTAGTTCAATATTATTATTATGACATTTTGAGTTATTTGACACACCCTCGATTTGTGACATCGCACTAGCTATCAAGTGTTTAGGTGTTAAGTGTGAATGGTTTGTGCTGATTTAAGGAATTTCACAGTGAAATTAAATTCACACACCGGGGTGACACATATTTGATAAGGTGAAAAATGTTCATATGTTTATTTATGTTTCAATAAAAATAAAAATACTTTAGGAAATTCCACTTCTGCCGACATTAGATTCGATTCCACTTTATGTTTATACAATGAAATAAATTTAGTAATGACAAAGTGACGAAATAATGGATTTTTATTTCAAATAAGTTATACTACTTGGAATAGAGTAATCATTGTGTTAGTATATCAAGAATCTTTATTTCAATACCCAAGTTAATTTAGTTAGAGGTAAATAGTTACCTTAACTGACCCAAATATTCGAAAATGATATCCACAGAAATTGATGAAGAACATTTCGTCAATCTTTCATCCATATTTCATCAGTAGGTTATGTTGATTCAACGACAACGTTACATCAAGTTCATGTCAATTTTTGGAACGAAGTTCCTTATCGCACTTTGCGGGATGGGGACTAAATGAACAAAAATTAAACAACATTTTTTAACACTATTATTTGTTTAACAGTATTATCAACTACAGTCGAACTCCTCTATAACGAACTCCCCTATAGCGAAAACTCCTCTATAACGAAATTTTTTTGAAGACACAACGATTTCTTTTGATTTTTCATATGATTGGACTCCTCTATAGCGAACCTCTCTTTAACGAATTCCTCTCTGTAACGAATTTTTTTCGAGCGCGAAAGTGTATTTTTGATACATAAGACCTCATCTATAACGAATTTTTTAAAATGCTACTATTTGTGTATTTACAAACATGTTTCGCAATTCCGTGAATCATAGTTGACGCCAGACAAAGTAACTGGACATTTTTTGCATATGTGCTGCTTTTACACTGATTCTTGTCATTGTGACTATGAATGAAAGCATTCTTCTATTGCCGACTGAACACGTGCGTACATTAATAAGATGGCTAAGCGGAATAGTTTGTCAGTAGTACAAAAATTAAATATATTAAGTGAAATTGAAAAGGGTTGGACAAAAAAGAAAGATATTGCCAACAAATATGGCATTCCAGTCAGTAGCCTTTCTACTATTATTAAAAATAAAGATAAAATCGTAAAACAATCATCTGTGAGCCAACAACTTCAAAACCACAAAAAAATTAGATTTTGTGACTCTTCAGATTTAGACGATGTCATGCTTAAATGGATGACAGCCATATGACAAAAAAATCTTCTTATTTCTGGACCGCTCCTGCAAGAAAAGACTTTGCAGCTAGTAATGGATGGCTGCACAAATTTAAAAAATGGCACAATATCATGGGAAAGGTAGTGTGCGGTGAAGGTGGTGATGCGAATATGGAGACTTCTGACAATTGGATCAACACTGTTCTTCCAAGTTTGATTAGGGATTACGATCTAAATGACGTCTTCAACGCTGATGAAACCGGGCTATTTTTTAAGTGTTTACCATCTAGGACTCTTGCGTTCAAAAATTAAAAATGTGTTGGTGGGAAAAAAAAGCAAGGAGAGAATAACGGTTATGCTAGGAAGTAATTTCACAGGAACAGAAAAGTTGAAACTCCTTGTAATTGGGAAGTCTAAGAATCCTCGCTGTTTTAGAGGTCTAAAATCGCTTGAGGTAAATTATGAAAATAACGCAAAGTCTTGGATGACCAGTGACATATTCGAAAAGTGGCTAATTAAACTTGACAACAAATTTGCTCATGAAAAAAGGAAGATCTTGATGTTTGTTGACAATTGTCCTGCACACCCTAAGAATGTTCAAACCAAATTGACCAACATTAAACTAGCTTTTTTCCCTTCGAACATAACATCATCGTTACAGCCAATGGACCAAGGCATAATTAATAATTTGAAACAGGCTTACAGAAAACGTATTTTAAAAAATATTTTAGATATGACCGAAGATAACAAATTCTTTACTTGATGCGATAAGAGAACTTAGCAAAGCCTGGGTTATTGATGTCAAAGCGGAAACAATTACAAATTGCTTCAAAAAAGCAGGCTTCGCAAAATCTTCTAATATGGAGTTGGAATGTTCTGATGATGAGAGCAACATTCCTTTGGCAATTTTACGAGATTTTTCAAATGAGTCGACGGAAGATATGTCTTTGAAAGAAATATGGGAGGAAATTACAGTTGGCATACCTGATTTAAATTTGGAAGTGTTTCTGGAGGTTGATAATGATTTAATGACCATGGACCACCAAAAATTTGTTTTCATTTTTATAGAGCCAACTGAGGACGATGAAGACTTGGAAGAAATTTAATATACTGTTAGATTGCCATCATTTGCAGAAACACGTTCAGCGTTGGAGGTAGTACGGACATTCATTGAGTCCCGTAGCTATGTTTCCCCTAAAACATTTGATAAAATTAATTTTCTGGACGATTTTCTCGACAAGGAAAAATTCAAGGCCGGTAGGCAAACCAAAATTACCGATTTTTATAAACGCACATAAATATATAAAAAAAAAAACATTTTTCAATAATACACATACAGTCGTATTCGGATAAGCGCACGCCGTTTAATTGAAAAATCGCTTAATTTAAACTAATTATTCTTAACTATTATTTTGGATGAATTTCAAAAATTATTCAAATTTTTACGAAAATTTATGAAAAATAATTTTATTTTGAATTAAATAGAATGATCTATTTATTATTCATTTATATGTACATATATGTATTTCCGTTAATAAAATTAATCTGAATTGAAATACAAAACATTCATAAACAATTTCACACTTTTATTTTGTTCCCGTGCATACTAGAGATGTATAATAAAAAAAAAAAAAATATATATACTCCCCTATAACGAAGACTCCTCTATAACGAAGTTTTTGGCTGACCCGAACGAGTCCGTTATAAAGGAGTTCCACTGTATATTGGGTACTTTTGCTTTGGTTTGTGTCTAGACTAACATATGTTGGGAAATTTCTTGTTTAATGAGCCTGTAACCAATATTTAGTATATATTGCAGTTTTGAACGCAATAAAAAGTAAAGTTAGCCAAAGAGAAAGAAGTTCAAAGAAGGAAAATTTTCTTAACTAAGTGCATTTTCCAAAAAAAAAAGTAAATTTTCTCAAAAAAGTGCCTATTCGTGTTCTTAAACAAAGTAAATTTTCTTAAAAAAATACCTTATCTTAAAGTAGTACTTTAGGTTAAAAAAAAAGTGAATTTTCTTACAAAAAATACCTTTTCTTAAAAAAGGTATTTTTTTTAAATAAGTACCTTTTCTTAAAAAAGTAAATTTTCTTACAACAAATTGCCTTTTCTTAAAAAACCACTTTTTCTTTAAAGAGTAAATTTTTTGTGAAACAAAATAACTTTCTTGAGATAATTATCTACCCTTAAAAAAGGACCAATTCTAAAAAAAATTCCCGTTTCTTAAATAAAAACCTTTTCTTCAAAAAATACATTTTCTTATAAAAAAATACGTTTTCTTAAAATCACCTTTTCTTTAAAGTAAAATAATACCTTTTCTTTTCTTGAGATAAGTAGCCTTTCTGAAAATAAGTAAATTTTCTTAAAAAAATAACCTTTTCCTAAAAAGAGTACGACTTCTTTAAAAAGTACCTGTTCTTCAAAAAAGGACTTCTTTGTAAAAAAAATTCATACAGTTAGCTTTTTCTTACAGAAAGTAAAGAGTAAATTTTTTGTGAAACAAAATAACTTTCTTGAGATAATTATCTACCCTTAAAAAAGGACCAATTCTAAAAAAAATTCCCGTTTCTTAAATAAAAACCTTTTCTTCAAAAAATACATTTTCTTAAAAAAAAAACGTTTTCTTAAAAGCACCTTTTCTTTAAAGTAAAATAATACCTTTTCTTTTCTTGAGATAAGTAGCCTTTCTGAAAATAAGTAAATTTTCTTAAAAAAATAACCTTTTCCTAAAAAGAGTACGACTTCTTTAAAAAGTACCTGTTCTTCAAAAAAGGACTTCTTTGTAAAAAAAATTCATACAGTTAGCTTTTTCTTACAGAAAGTACTTTTTCCTAAAAATAGTAAATTTTTTCCCCTTATCGGGCTATCTAAGGCAGCCTTATAATATACAAAGAGGTGGTAGGTGTCGATTTGTTTTTCGTGGGATCTCCAGCATTTGTCGTAAAGTAAATATCTGGTCGATAGTTGACTTTCCAGGCCTAAAGATACCCTGATAAGGTCCGATCAGGTCTGCAACAAGCGGTTTAGTCTTTCGCACATTACGCTCGAAAGTACCTTGTGTGCGATGGATAAAAGACTAATTACGGTATAGATAGTATGTACATATACTCGGGTCGCCATTTTTTAAAACAGGACACAGTATGCTAAAACTCCAATCGTCGGTTATGCATTCGTCTAGCCAGATTTTGCATATGAGCTGATGCATGCACCTTACCAACTCAAAGCCGCCAGACTTAAACAGTTCAGCCGGTAGTCCATCAGCACCAGCGGCTTTGTTGTTCTTAAGCCGGGAAATTATAGTTCTAACTTGATTTTGGCCAGGAGAGGGCAGTCGACGCCATCGTCGTGTATTTGCTCAACACGCTCATCTATATCTCCTGGGACAAGTAAAGCAGAGAAGTGATCTCTCCATATTCCCAACATATTTTGCACATCTGTGACAAGATTCTCATCCTTATCTCTACAAAAGGGGGGTCCTTATCTATGTCCGTTGGTTTGGCTTTGTAGTTTTCGCTAGTATTTACGGGCCTTATTCATCCTTATGTAAGATTCAATTTTCTCACTCTGGCGCTTTCTCCACAACCCTTTTTTTATTCGTAAACAACCTTGTTTCATCTCTTCTCTTCTCCATATACCACTCTGTTGCGGGTCGTGTTGCAACTGACTGAAGCATTGCCAGCGATTTTTGCATCACTTGCCACGTGACACTCTTCATCGTACCATAGTTGGTCTTTAAGCGGTTTTTCATAACCAAGTACGGCCTCTGCAGCAGTTTTTATAGAGTAGTAAATTTACTTCCACTGCGCTTCAGGATCATGTGGCGGGAGTGCGTTGTGCGCCAGTATCTGTGTGAGATTCTCTGCATTGGCCGTTGTACAGCTTTCTATATGTCTGGTTTCGTACGACTTTCGGTCTGCTTAACCTTGTGCGAACCTGTGCTGCAACCTGGTAGTGATCCGAATCGATATTACCTCTTCGAATCATACGTATAGGGTTTTTTAACAGGGACGCTACAAAAGTAAATCGATAAGGACAGCAAACGACGCCATATTTTTCCCGCTCTTTTGACATTTCTCTTCAGTAAGGTTTGCCATTTCATCGTGGAAAGATATACGAGCCAACAACGAGTCGAAATTATTAAAATTTGCTACCGAAATTTGGAGTCAGTGGCCTCAACTTTAAGAGGCCAACTTTAAGAGGCCTCAACAATCAGCGATGAGGCTCATTTCTGGCTGAATGGCTTCGTCAATAAGCAAAATATGCGTTATTGGTCAGACAGCAATCCCCACGTAATCAATGAGTCATCATTGCATCCCGAAAAAATTACGGTTTGGTGCGATTTATGGGTCGGCGGCGTCATTGGGCCGTACTTCTTCCGTGATGATCAAGTCCGGCACATTACTGTGAATGCGAATCGCTACCGTTCAATGATAACCGAATATTTTTGGCCCCAATTGGATAATATGGACTTGGAGGACATGTGGTTCCAACAGGACGGCGCCACAAGCCACACAGCGAATGCCACAATCAATTTATTGGAAACCAAGTTTGGTGAACGTGTTATCTCACGAAATGGCCCAGTCGATTGGCCGCCTCGGTCGTGCGCTTTGACGCCGTTAGATTATTTCCTATGGGGCTACGTCAAGTCTATGGTCTATGCCAACAAGCCAGCGACGATTGATGAACTTCGTACGAATATCGAACGTGAAATTGCAGCAGTATCGGCCGATTTATGCTTGAAAACTGTCGAAAATTGGGTTCAGCGTCTGGACTTCTGCAAGCGTGCCCGTGGTGGCCATGCAAATAAATCGAGTTCCATACATAATGGCATCGAACGTACTTTCGCAGGAATAAAGAATTTCATTGGTATCTAAAACCGGTTTTGTTTTATTTAAAAAAACTTTTGTAGCGCTCTTATTTAAAACCCCGATACGTCCATTACACTAGTAGAGTTTCTTCCATCAATTACCAGGCGATCAATCTGGTTCTTCGTATGTTGATCAGGGGATATCCAAATAGCCTTACGGATGTCTTTATGTTTGAATCTCGTACGGCTGGCAACGATGTTTTTCGCCGCGACAAAATAGAACCGTTGTCAGAAGGGATGGCGTGGAGACTGAATTTACCGGTGGTTGGTTCAAAAACATTTTCCCTGCCGACTGTAGCATTAAAATCACCTAGAACAATCTTAATGTCATGACCAGGGCAGCGGTAGTATGTTTCGCCTAGGCGCTCATGGAAAATTTCCTTGGTGTCAAGTGCATATCCGTAAATCGTGGTTCTTATAACGTTTGCGGGGTGGGGTTATCAACAAATAGCGGGGTTTTATGATTCTTATTCCCATTTTGTATTTTCATATAACGGTGGCGCAAGGCAAGTCCAGCCAAATGTGGTATTGCATTTCACCTACTGCCAGAATGATTATGTTGCAGCCGCCCATTATGGATCAGATGCTGACCAGAATGCAGTGTGTCGAAATTAGATTTGTGTTCCTTTACTTTTGATCCGCCGTTGGCCAGTAAGTTTGTTTTATCCGCCTCCAAAGGACAAAAGAATATGTCCGCTAGTTCAAAGAGCTTCAGTGACAGGGTTACCTATTTAATCTGAAACGCATCAGGGATCGCATAACCAATCAGGCTGCTCATTCGATTCGCCTTCTAACTCCAGCTAGCTAACGGAGGGTTCCGATAAAGCCATTGCCCGGGACATACTTCTAGAAAGTAGTGAGCTGCTTGGACTGCCCAATGAAGAAATCATTTCGGCCCGATTCCAAATGAGAAGCTATCAGCAACTCTCCACCTCCACGGTCAGTCTATTAACCAAAATTTAGCTTTTTGAAGAAATGAACAACCGACAATTTTAAAAACCCGAGTTTTTGAATACACAAATAAGAATCCAGAACATGTTAAATAGAATCAAAATTAGAAACTTTAGACATGTAAACTAAAAAATAATATTATTTGAGCAATTAATTTAAGGTAAAATATTAAATTAATTGAACAAATTTTTAACTCATTTTTAAATTTGGATTTTAAAGTTCACATTACATTCTCCTCATCTTTCGAACTTAAAAAATCCATTTAAAAACTTCACGAACTAATGAGTTCATTTCTTAATTAGTTTTGCAATTGTCCAAATTTATTCAAACATTATGAAATGTTGTATTTACGTTCCCAACACGAAAATCACAATAGTATAGACGAACATATGACCTTTCCCATTATATTTAATTGCTTTGACAAATGAATAACATTTTATTATGCGATACCAAGTGGTTTCCTCTATATCAACCCTAAACTGTTTTATTTGCAGGACTACAATATGACCTGTCCATTCCGTGCGATTGGTAACCATGGGTAACCACAATACATGCCACTCACTCACTACTATTGACGATTATTTTTGGAAATTTAGTCAAAATATACCACAAACAAGTGAAGTCTAACAAAGAGGAATTTGGATTTCTTGAAAACGAAAGAATCTAATAAAGAAAAATTGCGTAAAACTACAATAATATTTGGCAAAGAATCCGTAGAAATCAAAAGGATATTATTAAAAATAACAAAGAAATCCTAAAAATCGTGAAAAAAAACTTAAAACAAAATGTAATCGCTCTCCAACAGAGAGGAATCAAAATACAAGAGGAAAATAAGAAAGATGTGGAAAACAAAAAAGAACCAGAAATCGCGCAACATCCGGTCTTGAAATTCCAAAAGTCTAGTACCACAAACGAAAGGCGACCAACATCAGTAGAAACAACAACAAAATCAGCAAATTATCTTAACTTATTTTAAGAGCAACAACAACAAAGTAACACCTTTTAAGAAACAAGGTAAAAAAAAGTATGGCTATCAGGGATGATAAGCGGATATGGTACCAAAGTAATTTTATTTCAAAAAGAATAACAACGTTTATTACCAGAAAAATCAAAATTGTTGTTCCCTAAAGCAATGCTACTTTCTCCACACCCAAACAATAACATAGTTGATACTAACCAATATATATTAAACGTGTCGTAAGTGATATTCCCCTGATTACTGCATAGTTGAAATGAATTGATAAATGATAACTATAAGTATATTTATGAAAAAATACTAACTAACCCATTAGTTAATTTTAACGGTGTTTTTAAAGTAAGCAATATAATCAGGTCATGTTTACAGATAACATACACATAGTTGATTTTATTTAACGTCGATATACTTGATACTACGTCTTTAACACAACTACGTATGTTGTAAAAATTAAATAAATCATTTGGAATTGAAAACACTATTTTCAATTTCTAATTCGATCGTCAACAGACAATGGGTTATTATTATTGCTTGCCACTGATACTCATGCCAGCAATTTAATCTCTTTACTGTAACACAAGCATATTCAATTGTAAAACTATTTAAAACTCGAAAAACTCGAGATTGAGTTTTTAAAGGGAAACGATCTGTAGTAAAAATATCTAATATTAAAATCGGAAAACTTACAGAAAAAAACTGTATATCTATGTTCGTACCAATCGGCGTGAATTGTCAACACAAAAAGTTGTCAATAACTAAAACAATACTGTCTATTTGGAAATGCATCAGCTGATGCAGATGCTTGTTTATTGGGCATTTTGTTTGCCATTACCAACTAAAAACACCTACAAAAAATGTCAAATGCTTCATATATGAACGGGTAACATTCCCATAGTTACAAGGTCCATAGTTATAAAAAAAATTTACGTAGTTTATCGTGACTGTCTATGGTACAATTAAACTGTGCCAGTTTTTGAAAAAAAATAATTGGAAACCATACGCGGACTCAACGGATTTACACTAATTCGGGTCCTACGAATCGAACTGCATCATTAGTTTTTTGGCCTATAATCATGGTTTCATACAGAATTGTTTTTTTAATTTCTTACTCAGAGCCTGCGATTTAAAGCTCATGTTTTAAGGCAAGTTTATATATACGTCACCATTACTCAAGAATCCCTGATCCGATTTTGTTTCTTTTTTCAAATTAGCCATGAAAAATCTTCACAAAAAAACCGGTCAAACCCAGATTAAAACTGTGGGCCGTCTAAAACCAGAAAGCACCCAACTCACTGGGATGTCAATGGAAAGTAGGTATTTTTGTTTAATTAAATTCTTTAGCAATCAACTACATAATTTTTCGATTACGCAACTATGCATTTGTTCGTACCAATTGTTGTGTTTTTCGACAATTCAAAATGCAGATGCTTGTTTGTTGTGCATTTTGTGTGCCATTATCAAATCAAAACACCTACAAAAATGTCAAATGTTGAATTTATGAACGTGTAATATTCCCCTAGTTACAAAAAATTAACGTAGTTAATCGTGACTGCCTGTGGTACAATTATTGTAGCGCACAGCTGTTGTACATTAGAACATGTGTTCGATCCCTGCTCTGATAACCTTAAATTTTGTTCGACGACAGTCACCTCTCTTAGTGACGGCGACGATATCGAGTAATTCGCTATGAAACATCTTCCCAAAAAACCGGTCGAACCCGATTTAAAATTGTAGGTAACAAACAGTGAGTGTAAAACTAAAAACCACCCAACTCACTGACTGTGAGAAGCTCGCCACTGTCCCATCGTGGGAAATTATTTATTTTTATTTAATTAAATTTTTTAGAAATCAACTACACATTTCTTCGACTACGCAACTATGAATTTTTGTCGTACCAATTGTTGTTATTCTTCGACAAAAACTTGTCAAGAACTAAAATAAAAGTTAGAAATTATGGAGGTAGTGAATTTAATTTTTCCGAAATCAAGAAACTGCGCAGGTACCAATTCTTGCTTTTTCTTAAAATTCAAAACAAATATGTAGTTGTTAACAACTAACACAAAAGTTAGAAAGTAGCTATTTTAATTTGTTAGAAATCGAGAACGCATTTCTTTAACTTCGTAACTATGAAATTCGTTCGGTGTACTATTTGTTCCAATTGGTTATTGTTTATTTTGATATTTTTTTTAGATGTACTATTCGTACCAGTTGTTTATTTTGACAGTTCAAAACAAAAAATAGTTAAAAACTAAAACAAAAGTTGGTAATAATGAATATAGTAAACTACGCAACTATGGAATTTTTCGGTGTACTTTTCAGACCAATTGCTGTTCTTTTACAATTTACAAATTGACGCAAGCTTGCGAAAAAAACTTGAACTTGAAAATATTTTCGAAATATTGGAAAAGAAATTACATGAGGTGTCAGGGGACACCCGGTTAGAACGTAGTTAGTTCCAACACGCCTAAGGCGCCCGTTGAAATATGTTCTTTAAGAAAAGATGCTTTTTATAAAATGATAAAAAATTTTTAAGAAATTGTTTTTTTATAGAATGTTTTTTTTATATATATATTTTTAGGTCTTTTTGTAAGAATATGTATTATATTTTTCCGAAAAGGTCCTTTTTTAAAGAGAGGTATTTCTTTTATGAAAAACTAGTTTTTTTTAAGAAAATGTACTCTTTTTAAGAATAAGTACTTTCTGTAAGAAAAAGTAATAAGAGTATGAATTTTGTTTATAAAGAAGTACCTTTTTTAAAAACAGGTACTTTTTAAAGTAGTGGTACTTTTTTTAAAAAAAAAATAAATAAATGGTTTCCCATTACATCCCATGAAGGGACCGGGGAGAACTTCTCACAATCACTGAGCTGTACGCTTTCCAGTTTTCACTCACTGATTGGGACCTACAGTTTTACACCGATTCCGAACGGTATTTTGAGAAGCTTTTTCATGGCTATATACTCGATAGTGTCGCCGTCACTATGCGAGGTGACCGCCGCCGAAAGAAATTTGAAGGTGGTCAGAGCAGGAATCGAACCCAGGATCTGAAGTACAAGAGGCGCGCACACTACCCATTGCACCACCGACGGCCACTTTATTTAGGAAGGGTTAATTTTTTAAGCAAATTTACTTATTTTCACGAAGGCTCTTATCTCAAGAAAAGAAAAGAAAAAGTGTTTTTAAGAAAAGGAATTTTTGTAAGAAAAAATATTTTTCTTAAGAGCAGGTATTTTTTTGAGGAAAAGGGTTTTTACGAAATGGGAATTTTTTAGAATTGGTCCTCTTTTCAAGAATATGTACATTTTTAAGACTAGGTACTTATCTCAAGAAAATTTATTTTCGTCACAAAAAAGGTACTCTTTAAAGAAAATTTAGTTTTTTAAGAAAAGGCAATTTGTTGTAAGAAAATTTACTTTTTTAAGAAAATGTACTTATTTTAAAAAATACTTTTTTTAAGATAAGGTACTTTTTATAAGAAAATTTCCTTTTTTTAAGCAAATGTACTTCCTTAAGATAAGGTTTTTTTTTTAGAAAAGGTACTTTGTTTAACAATATGAATAGGTATTTTTTTGAGAACATATACTTTTTTTAAGAAACTGCACTTATTTAAGAAAATATTCTTTTTTTAAATAAGAGTAGTTTTTTAAGAAAAGGAATTTTTTTTAAAATAAAAGGTAATAAAAAAGGGTTTCCCGCTACATCCCATGAAGGAATTCTCACAAACCAGTGAGCTGTGCGGGTTCTAATTTTACACTCACTGATTGGGACCTACAGATTTACCCCGGTTCCGAACGGTATTTTGAGAAGCTGTTTCATGGCTAAATAGTCGATAGAGTCGCCGTCACTAAGCGAGGTGACCATCGTCGAAAGAAATTTTAAGGTTGGCAGAACAAGTGGCCACGTCCTCATGCACAAGAGCCACTCGCCACCGAGGTAATAAAAGGAATTGTAATAAAATGCAGTCTTGCATTTTGGCATTTCTAAATTTATTGGGTTCAAAACTACAATATCGACGTTTAAATAGTTAAGTCAAAAATTAGCCATTTTTGATGATTTGAGTTGAAAATATTAGACTGCATGTACTGTAACTTTGTAAAACAGCATTAAAAGCCTTTTTCAGAATGGCATTCATAAATGGTAATTACATGAATAATTCAAAAATATCCAATTACTTTTTTATATTGTAGTTTCCTTGCTCTCCTGCAAAATATGCAATTTTGACTTATGAGGTTTTGGTATTTAAACGTCGATATATACTAAATATTGGTTGCAGGCTCCACCTAGAAAACAAGAAATTTCCCAACATGTGTTAGTACAGACACAAACCAAAGCAAAAGTACCCAATATGGTTGATAATACTGAGTTGTAGAATAATAGTGTTAAAACACAATTGTTTATTTTTTTTTCATTTAGCCCCCATCCCGCAACGTGCGATAAGGAACTTCATTCCAAAACTAAAACAAAAATTGGTTATTATAAACATAGTTAACTACTCCACTATGGAATTTTTCGATGTACTGTTCAAACTAATTGCTGTTTTTTACAATTTGCAAATTGACGTAAACTTGCGGAAAAACTTGAACGCGCTCTGTGTTATCACAAAATATTCTTGAAAACGAAAATATTGGAAAATATTAACAAAATTTTAATAAACAGAAATACTTGCGTGTTTTCTATTTATTCTTATGACCTTAAGCCAAAACGAATACAAACCTATATACATATCTACAAAGGTCAACTGTACATACATATACAAAATCTAACAAAACTATTCAGTTAAGAACTAAAAAAATAACTAGGAATGACAACGTAGTTAATTATTTTTTATTTTTTGAAATCAACTATAACCTGCAATAAACTTGATAGGTATATGCTAGAATAGGGGTTATAACAAACATTACTAGTTTTTTACATTCGGGTTTTCGTTAGAAGAGTCTGTTACTAACGAATAATTCATAGTTATTAATCTTGTATAAGGTAGTTTGCTATACCGATAAGATTCATTAGTAGAGTTATTCAACAAATACGAAGTAGATTTCTCACAGAATAAATTAATTTGCAACTATGGTTTTAGTTGGAATCTACTATTTTTTAGTAGAACTAATAATACCATTTAATTTGAAATTGGAATGTCAAAATTATAAATCAAATGCCAAAAATAAAGAAATAAAATAAACAACCTGAGCTTAATTTTTCTTAAGTCGGGGCAGGGCTCTAATTTCAAAACGATCCAAACACACAACTAAATTTTAATAAAAATATTTTGTTAAGCACCAAAGCCATAACTCGAAATGATCAACGTAGTTAATATTTTATTTTTTTAAACTAACTATAGGTATATGTTAGAATAGTGGTTATTATAAAAATTATTAGTTTTTTACATTCGGGTTTTCCTTAGAAGAATCTTTTACTAACGAATAATTCATAGTTATTAATATTGTATAAGCTAAATTGTTACATCGATAAAATGCATTATTATCGTTATTGAACAAAAGCGAAGTTGATTTCTAAGAGAATAAATTAATTACGGTAATATTTTGTAACTATATTTATAGTTGTAAGCAACCATTTTTCAGTAGAACTAATAATAACATTAAATTTTAAATTGGAATTGTCAAAATTAAAAATCATATCCCCAAAATTATGAAATAAAATAAACAAACTGAGCGTAATTTTTCATAAGTCGGGGCAAGAACTCTAATTTCAAAACGATCCAAACACACTCAAAGTCTATCGAACCCATGGAACAAGCATGTGTTGCAAACAAAAGTACACCTGATATTTTAGTAAATTTTATACTATCTCCTGTGTTTCTAAATTACTATTGTCCGGTATAAAAAAATGGTGTCATCGACAGCAGAAAAGTTGGCGTAAGTAAATTGCGCAAAAATGCGCTGAATCCGCGAAGAATGAGAAGAAAATCTCTGAGCTCGGTCGTAGACCAAACCCCAGAAATTTTGTTTTATTTTTTTTATAGAAATCCTTTTTCGAATGTAAAAAATAATGTAAGATTGTATATGTTGAATAAACAATTTTAAAAATAGCCAATTTTCAGTTTTATTATTATTAGCATAAAGTATATGCTAACTAAGCGTTGTAGTTCATTTAAACTAAGCACGTAGTTGTTTGTGTTGAGGTAGTGCCATAAACCAACACATAGTTAATTTAAAATCAACTATTTGACAAAATTTTCGTAAAAATCAACTATAAATCGTAAACAACAACTACCGGTTAAATTATTGTAATTGTATTATCATAGACGTATAAATTTTTTCAAATTCATACCAACTACGAAATAGTCAGCGGAATATCACCTACGTCGTGGTTGAAATTTCGGTTACTATCAACTACGGAGTTTTTTGGGTATACCTCTGTGCTTGAATGATACCTAGAACAAAATTTGGGACTTTGTGGCTTACTATTTGCCATTTCTATTTGTGTACAACTGTCTTCTTAATTTTAATCAATTTCCTTGCTAACCAAATTGTTACAACTGCACGATTTTCAAAAAGTTTTTTTAAGTGAACCACAGACTTGTCATTCATGAGCATGAGCTTGGTCGGTAACTTTTTGTCTGACTGATGAATTTTAAAAAATATTACCAAAAAATTTTGTGAACATGATATTGATGTGAACAACTTCGTTAACATTCTTATTTGGTATCAGGAAGTGAGGTAAACCGACAATGGCAAGTCTGTCGTTCGCTTTATAGGAAATTCGATATCTTTTGAATTTCAATTCATATAGTTTAAACTTTTCTTGATGTTTTTTGAGTCTCAATTCATATTGCTAAATTCTTTAATATCCTTTGAATTTCAATTGATGTTTTCGAATTTTATTTGTTTTTCTTTTTAACTTCAATTCATACCCCAAATTGTTTTAACTTCAATTCATACCCCAAGTGCTGTTATAAAAATGTAACATCTCCCTTTAAAAAATGTCGTTGCACTTTAGAAAAAGTACCAAATACGAGTAATGCCCTAAAAAGTACCAATATCTTTGCACTTTATCATCCCTAAGAGAACCCCCATCTATCTACCACAATAAAACAAAAGAACTCTTAAAATTCCTTTTCTTATTTTTACTTTATATTTTTTTTTTTTTGCTTTTCGCCTAAAAACGTAATATTGAAGGACGGCCAAAAGGACGCCAAAAATAACGACAACAACGACGACGGCGAAATTATGATGATGGCCTCAACTGTGGCTGCAGCACGGACCCAGCAACATCATCATCAACAACAACATGCCACAGAAATTAAAACAAATGTTATGAATAATGATGATAATACTGATGTTGTCGATGATGATGATGCACCACCACCAGCACCAACAACTGTCTCCACCTCTGCCTTAGCCCCATCGACATTTGCAGACATTTCTGAACTGATCCAAAGCACCACCATGGGTACCACATCAGCGTCTGTTGAAAAATCACTGGCGACCATGGAATTGCAATATTTTAAAGCTGTCTCCCTGTATCGACGTCGAAATTATGAAAAATGTGTTGAGGTGTGCAATGCAATGTTGCAAGCGGGTCACGAAAATAATGTCCAAATGTTTAATACACCACCCGAAGACGATGACGGCGAGGAAAACGCTCAAGACCAACCAAACGATTTTAAGAACAATTCCACAACAACAATGGCCAACATGCCACACGGCACCGCCACAAGTGGTCATGTAGGGCCTATTGGTGGTGGTGCTGGAGTTTCTGTTGCCGGTGCTGGTATCGTAAGTAACAACAGTAGCACTGGCAACATTCAACGTTACGGTAGCAATTTGCAACGCATTGCCGCCAGGCAGGGTGGACGCCAACGTGGAATTTATGGCAACAATGTTAACTCAGCATCATCATCGTCCTCTTCGGCCACTGGCACATCTTCGAATGCCACTGGTGCTGATGGTGGTGGTAGTGCTACTGGTTCCTTTAGCATCATGCCCACGTGGATGATGGAAGGCGTTTGGCAATTAAAAATGCGCGCACTTACGCAACGCATATATATTGATGACTTGGAAACAAATGATGCTGATGATGCCGGTACGTACTTCAAGAAGACAGTGGAAGTGAAAAAAATGAGTTTGTCTAAATTTGATAAAATTATTTCTAATCGATCTTAATAGAAGGAAGTCAGGGTATGAACTATGAGAAATTAAAAATATATACATTTGTATATGTATTTCCATACGGATTAGGAGAATTAATCAACGGTTATATTGATAATTATACACTTCAAATACTCTAGAACTTCTGAAATACCTGAAACACTTCTAATTTCTGTCGGTAGTTCTTATGCGGAAATCCACTTTAAACACGTCTCATTTAGCTGAGACACAAATCACAAAGGGGTTGGGTACAAAATTCTGTTCGACGAAAATTCTGCTTTACAAAATTCTGTTTTACAAAATTCTGTTTTTCAAAATTCTGGTTTCCAAAATTCTGTTTTTCAAAATTCTGTTTCACAAAATTCTGGTTCACAAAATTCAAATGGGACTTGTAATTGCATTTTCAGTTAAATAAAAAATTATTTGAAACAAATCGCGCGATTTTTTTATTTAACTGAAAATGCAATTACAAACACATACATACATAAAAATAAAACAATTAAGAAATCACTTTGCCCTAACTTTGCCTTACATTTAAAAAAAAAATACTGTTTAAAAAAACACTTTGCAAATTTAAATAAAATGCATCACATACACTGTGTGTTTGGTCAAAAATTATGTTCCAGCATTTTATTTAAAATTAGTCGCAATTGTGTTGTTTAATGTGTCGTGTTTAAAAAAATAAAATTGAATAAAGTGCATTTAAAAAAAAGCAATAAAAATAAAGAACTGTTGTGTCTCAACGGATATTTTTATTATTTGGAAATGAAAAGACAAAAAGGAACCTTTAATTGGACGTGCTCGAGAAGAATTCCAGATAAGTGTTCCTCTCGAATAATAACAGCAATGGAAAATAACGAGCATGTTTTAATAAGATATCGAAAAACGCATACCCACGAACCCATTGCTAGTGCAGTGGAAATATGCAGAACAAATACTTTTGTAAAATATGCCGCTATAAACAAACCCCTTGATCCAAGTCAAATAGTGCAACAATCGGTGGTAATTACAAACCAAAAATGTCGCGATTACCTTCCCTTGAAGTACGCGCAAAAGCAAAAAATAGGATACACTCGGAATCAAATGGGACTTTTCAGAGAGCCGCAAGCAATAGATGAAATAGATTACCCTCTAAATCTATACGTTTTGGATAACGAATTATTTATATTGGCAGAAGAGAAAGTGGGAGATGAATATAGATATGGTTATATTCGGCACAAAATCATCAATTCAACTTCTACAAAAAAGCGATTGTTGGTTCGTGACGGCACTTTTGATGTTGTGGCCACAATAATGCTAATGCGCCAACTCTTTTCCGTTCATGGAAGGATTGAACGAGAGGTCGTCCCACTCCTATTCTGCCTAATGTCCAAAAATCTGCAGTACTCTATGAAGCATTTTTTAAACGTGTAATTCAAATTGCTTTGGAATATGGAGTTTTTTTTTAAGCCTAATCGTATTATATCTGACTTCGAAGTTGGTCTCGTGTCAGCAGCTAGAAAATGCTTTCCAGATTCGCAGATACGAGGGTGCTTTTTCCATTTTTCCCAGATATTGTGGCGCCGTATTCAAAAAGAACGGTAAGAATTTTTAATAACTTTTATAATTTATAGTAATGAACTTGTAATATGTACAAAATTATCATTGCAGATTGGTTACTAAGTACGGAAATGACGAAAATTTCTCACTGCAAGTAAGATGTTTAAAAGCGCTTGCGTATGTTCGTCCAGAAAAGGTAGCCAAATATTATTCGAAGCTTCGAAGAACATTTGAAGACGAAGATATTATTAAATTGGCCACCTGGTTCGAGGCCAATTATGTCTACAACGCTCGTAAATACACACCTGAATTTTGGACGATATTTGATTGCGAGTATTCTGAAAAATACCCGAAAACTACAAACAATGTCGAGTCATGGCACCGATGTTTGAGTGTTGTAGTTGGACGAAAAAAAAGCGGACTCCACAAAATTGTAGAACATTTAAAAGGAGAATTAATCTATTCTCAAAATATTGTCTCAAAGATTGAGAATGGAGAAAAATTAAAAAAAAATAAAAGAAATGTAAAAAAAAATAAAAAATATTTCACGTATTGTAAAAAAATTTAATCATTTAAGAAAACTACAATATTTCAAAAGAATAGCAACAAACTTAGTTTATGTCTATAAAATATTGTTATCAGTTAAATTGAATTGCTATGATTTTTTATTATATTTAATTTTGTCTTAATTTAATTGATTTTTAACTAATTTGTGTTTTTATTTAATGTTTGTTATTTTTTTTCTTTTAAATTAATATGTTTTTCAATGATATGAATTTTTTTAGATCGATTTTGAAAATCCATTAATCTGTTTAATTATTTATTACATATTTCATAATTTGTTTCCAACGAATAAATATCTAACCATACACATACGTTATTATATGTAACATTTCTTAATCATAATAAACTGGCTTTAATTCTTAATAAATAATTTAACGGCATTTTATTTTTTTTTTCTCATAATGAAAGGGGAATAACATATTTCAAAAACCAGAATTTTATTAAAAACAGAATTTTGTAAAACAGAATTTTGTAAAACAGAATTTTAGTCAGACAGAATTTTTTTTTTGGAAAAAAAAACAGAATTTTTGTAAGACAGAATTTTGGAAAACAGAATTTTGTGGCTATCCCGTTTGAAAAACTTTATTAATTCTTAATTAATTCTAATTCAAGTCATTTCTAATTCTAATTCATAAAATCATTTTGAAAAAAAATGTGGGGATATTTGAAAATAGAAATCATGTTTCTTAATTCCAAAATTTCACTAAAATTCGAAAATCATATTATCGTATTTATTATTAATTTTGTTAAGGATATTAGCAGAAATGAAGCAAAACCCGATTAACCGACCTCAAATAACCAGTTTCCGGTTTGTTCGAAAATTATAGCAACGAACCCGATTAACCGGTATCACCGGCTTTTCGGTTTCGGTTTTGGACACTCCAGCTGTGACATAGAGACCCTGGTTTACACATACAACAAAAACAATGGTTTCCCATTACATCTCATGAAGGGATTGGGGAGAGCTTCTCACAACCAGTGATCTGTGCGCTTTCTAGTTTCACACTCACTGACTAGGGCCCATAATTTTACACCGGTTCCGAACGGTATTTTAAGAAGCTTTTTCATGGCTAGGTAGTCCATAGTGTCGCCATCACTAAGCGAGGTAACCGTCTTCGTAAGAAATGTAAGGTGGTCAGGACAGGTATCGAACCCACGTCTGATGTACAATTGCCACGCACTCCAGCCACTGCACCACCGACTGGGGAAGTCCAATATTAGAACAGATAGGTTAAATAAAATAAATAAATAAAGGCTAGGCAATGAACAATTTGGAATTTGAACCCCCCGTTATATCGAAGCAGATGGCCAATTTGACATTTATGAAGTGACAGATTATTAGGTAAATGTTAGAAATGTACGAA
Source organism: Phaonia tiefii (assembly GCA_963931995.1). NCBI lineage: Eukaryota > Metazoa > Arthropoda > Insecta > Diptera > Muscidae > Phaonia > Phaonia tiefii. The sequence continues at coordinate 296,728,626 of OZ008368.1, forward strand.
ATTGGTCGCTTTACGCTTGAAGCAAATTGGGAAACATTAAAAACTTTCATCAAAAATGTTTAAGACTTCAACTCAAACTTAAGGAAATCTACGAAATAAATTCGATAAAAATAGAGTTCCATCAACGCCGATTGTGAATCAATTTGTGCAGCGAGTTTGTCAATCCGAGTCCTTATTGAAATAAGGAACTCGTCTACGTGCTCGTCCAGTGGAAATATTGCCGCTGTAGCTGAAAGTGTGCTGGAACAGCAATCAACATCAACACGCCACCATTCGCAGCAGATTGAATTTGTATAAAGACCTCGGTACGAAAACTTAAGCTCAAATAGTCCAAGAATGGAAGCATCGTGGCCATCCGATGCGTTTTCACATTTTTTTTTTTTTTTTTATACTGGTTTTATTGTAATCATTCTAAATACACTCTACTTGTAAACAATAAATACTTCTTAATATTACCTATAACTATTTCCCTCACCCTAATAGGGTGCCCTTCAGAAACTTCCATCCTCATAAAAAATACTACATACATACATCAACTCTTAATAATAAATTATATACGCCGTAAAAATAATAATTCCCCGAAAAAGTGATGAAAAACGGGAACGCCTTGGTCGTCATCTTGACCTAAAAATAAAAGAAACTTAAAAGATAAATAACAACTTAAAAACTAAATAAAAACAAGATATCCAGCAAGCTGGATCGCATAAATTAATAGACCAGAAATTCCGAAAAATTTCCAGTCTCCACCTCGGTTCGAAGGAATACTACTGAGTAGTATTATACACAGGATCATCGATACCCAATGTACCGAATCTCCTGTGGTAAAACAACAAAGCCTCGTCTGTTCCTAGATAGCCCCCATTACTGAGGGCCAGAAGGTCCGTTGGTCCAAAGAACCAGCGTGACAGAAGATTGTCCGCATCCGTCGTGTCGAAACATGCCCTAACCAGGTCATTATCCACACCCGCCGCTTTTCCCAGGAAAGATAGAGCAGAGTCCACCATGAACCTGTCAATCCTCCCAAAACCAGCACCATCATATACCCTCCTACAGGAGGGCATGCGGAAAGAGCCATCCGCCATCACCGTCATCCTCAGTCCCAGACAGGTTCTGAGTATTTTCCGCTCCCACTGCCTTAGCCTCTCCATCTGACTCGACGAGATGGGAAACCAGGCCGGGAAAGCCTACGCCATAACAGGTCTTATAACCTGCCTGTATACCAGCAGACGCACCTCCGTACTCAGGCCATTCGCCCTCGCCAACAGCCTGTAGTATGCAGAAAAAACTAATCTAGCCTTCCGCAAAGCGTAGTCCACATGGCTCACGAAAGTGAACCGTTCATGGAACATCACTCCAAGGTACTTGATATCCCTCGAAATCCCGATATCCGCATCTCCCACCTTGAGCCTGGGGATGTAGCCCCTGGCGTTCGGGTACAGGTTCCCGCGCTTCCCCTTGAAAATTATCCCCCTCGATTTGGCCACATTAAGCCCAATTGCCCACTTGGAGAAGAAACCACTCAGGGTCTCAAGGTAAGTGTTCAGCCTCCGATTCACGTTGCTGGCCCTAGGGCCAGAAGCTGCAACTAGGATGTCATCCGCATAAATCAGCAACAGATCCCCCCCCCGGGGGAAGGGGCATATCGCTGAGAAGGATGTTGTACGAAACAGGTCCCAATAGCGAGCCCTGCGGTACACCTGCCGTCACCATCTTCTCCTCAGAGAGCGAGTCGCCAACCCTCACACGGAACGTCCTCTCCGCTAGAAAGCCTGCAACCATCCTGAGTATGTCAGCAGCAAATCCAGCCGCCTTCATCTTCACCAATATCGCCGCCTGCCAAGCCGTATCAAAGGCCTTGGCAAAATCCAGGCTAGCAGCTATTGTGGCGTGTCTCCTGTTCAGACCCTTAGTCACGTAGTCAGAAAACACCATCAGCGCATGTGATGTCGAGTGCCGCCCTCTAAAACCAAACTGGTTGTCCAGCAAGATGCCGCGCTCAGCCAAATGGTCTCGAACATGGTCCAGAACGAACAGCTCCAGAAGCTTTCCAAAAGGGGAAAGTAGTGAAACTGGTCTATATCCACTGACCCTCTTCCGATCCGTCCCAGGCTTGGGAATAGGCACTACCGCCGCCTTCTTCCAGGCTCGAGGGAAGTAGCCCAAGTTGATGCAATGGTTCAAAAGAACCGCTAGAAAGGTCCAAACGAAGGAATCAGTCCTCTTCAAAGCAACATCAGGAATGCCGTCCAGTCCAGACGACTTTTTAGGTGGACGCCTCCTAAGAGCGCCACCAACATCCGCAGCCCTGACAATCAGGTCATCCACACGCCCAGCGCCAACTGCGCCGTCAGCCATGACCCCCGATCCAAAAGCAACACGTGGTATGTGGCTCATCTAATTAGCTGCCTCAGCAGCAATCTGTTCACCAAAGTCACCAGTCCTCAAGTGACCATTCACGCCATGCACCGCAGAAAAACCCGCTGCAAGGAGATTAGCCTTGCCCACCTCCTCAATAATGGGCACATTGCCCTCGTCCAACATATCCGGGACAGGATCCCTTCGACGCAGTCCGCCAGCCGCCTTCACCTTAGCAAATGTAGTGCTGTCCACCCTTATGGCATTGAGCCGATCCGTCCAGAAACCAGCCTCAAATTCAGCAATCGCACCATCGATGATCCGACTCAGCTGCCTTATCTCAGCCCTGAGAGTAGGAATGCGGGAGAAATCCCCCGTCCTGCAAAGAGTCCTCCGAAGCCTCTCTCCTGTCCAATCAGGTCCTTTATTCTGGGAGGGAGGTCAGGCAGACCACCATTCCCAATTGTCATCTTCGGCACAGCACCATCAACAGCCTGTCGAAAAGACTCAGCCATAGATTCCACGCAGTCATCAATTTCGCCAATGGTAACATTACGATCCACCGGAAGAGCAGCAGAGGGAAGAGATCCCCGCAGCAATGAGTTGAACCGATCCACGTTCATCCTCCCAAAGTTGTAAATTACTGGTCGCTCCCGCCGAACCAGCTCGCCACAGTCCATTCGAATCTCCACAGCCCTGTGATCCGACTCATAATCCAGAACCCTCAGCTCCTGAGACACCCGTATGCCCGGAGAAGCCATATAAATATCGATGTACGATGCTGCAGTACCAGAAACCCTGGTCGGCTCCCTCGCAGAAAAGACATCCAAATCCGGACACCCCAACAGGAAATCCCGCAAGTCAGGATGTTTAGCATTTAAATCCCCGCCAATCAGCACATCTCCGTCTCTCACCAGCTCACTAAGTGTGAGTAGGTCAGAGTCGGAAAGCACTGCGCTAGGACGCAAATACAAACAAACTAATGAGATGGCGGTGCCACCTGGCCTGCTGATCCTGACAGCAGTGTTCTGCATAATTCCGGTACCAACTCCAAGCCTGATGCAATGAATCCCGTTCCGAACCAGTATCGCCGTCCCCTTACCGCGACCTCCGCCCGAATTACATCTGTGGGTCACATAACCCCTGACATCCAGTCTATGCCGGTCACCAAGTCCATGTTCCGCCATCATAAGCACGTCTGGTCTGTGCTCCGCCAAAAACAGCTCCAGATAGTGCCTCCGCTGCCTTGAAACGATGGAGTCCACGTTGATAAATATACACTTCAGCCGTCTGTTCATGAAAGAAACAGAGATTCCAGAAAGGCCGCCATGGCCCGCATCCTTCCAGCTTCATCCCGGATTCCCGCATAGCCTCCTGCGAAATCCCGGACCTTCATCATGCAGTCGAAAATGCTGCCTCCCATCATCCTGCGACAATCTGCATTTAACGCACCAACATCCGCATCAGTCCCTGTCCCAGACCTAGGACCTCCAAAATTAGCCGCCATAGGAGCCGCAACACGGCCCGAATTTGCCCGTACATTGGGAGCACCACCTGCCGCATTCGCATATGAGCATTCGTTGGTCCACTGACCCTCGGTCCATTCCGCACTGCACGCATCTTAGCCGCAATCGCCATCTTCTTCGGGCAATCCCTTGCCCCAGCCGTGTGACCCTCAGCATTGCAGTTCACGCATTTCACCTTGCGTGGGGCCTGCATCGTCACCTCCCCGGTGATCTCATCCTCCACTGGTACCTCCTTCACGGCTTCACCCTTCTTGGGTAAAACACACGCCTACGGCTCGTGCGGTCCTGCACACTTCACGCACCTGGAAGGCATGTTGCAGTTCCTGGCCACATGTCCAAACCGCTGGCACCTGTAGCACTGCGTTGGCCCACCCCTCTTAAACCGCTAAAATCTGACACGGCAGTTCAAAATACTCGCCAGTTCATGGAAACTGACCAAATCGGATTCGTTCGATAGCTTTATCAGCCAACGATCGCCACCCATTTTCGTCAGCCCCATGATCTCGAGCTTCAGCTCAAGACCCTCTAAATATCATCTTCCACGTCAAATGTGTCAGACAGCCGCCGAATGATGACCACGTATGGCTTCACACTCCGAGGAGTGTGGGTATAAAACTTGACACTAATCGCTTCTAACAGCGCCCTTAACTTTTCGTGATCCTGAAGGGAATTCACCGAAATGTTGGTAGACTTTCTACCCAAGATGCTGAGGCTGAAGTTATCATGCCCCAGCGCATTCTTGATGCTTCGCAGGATTAGTTTGACATCTATATCGAAGGTCGTTATGACCGGGATCGATTTTCCTGTCCTCTCTTTGCCGCAGCTGACCTCATATTAGCCGCCGCCGTACCTGCTCTCGCAGTTGATGTTGAAGCAGTTGCCGTACCTGCCCTCGCAGTTGATGTCGCTGTTGCTGCCCTCTTTACAGCTGCCGATGTTGATGGCTTGTTAGCAGCCACCGCACCCTTTGCGGCAACTGTACTTGCTGCTGTTGTACTTCGCCATAGTTTTTGCCCTCTTGGCCGCTGCTGCTGACACCACCGTTGTCCAGGCAGGTGTGGCATCTTGCCCTGCTGCATCATCATCTGCTGCCTTGACCCTCTTGGCTGCTGCTGCTGTCCAGGTAGGTGTGGCGTCTTGCCCTACCGTATCCCGAGCAGGTGTGGCGTCTTGACCTGCTGCATCCTTATCTCTGGCAGGTGTGGCGACTTGCCCTGCCGAATCCGTCTTCGCTGGTCTCGACATCGCTTCACGCAACGATGGAAACTCCTCCTTGTTGTTGATGGCCTCCACAGATACCATCTCGCTTTCTTCTCCGATGTCATCTCCCTCATCGGATGTGGAGTAGTCCTCAGAGGACTGCTCTTCTTCTTCGTCTTCAGTGCCGGACTCAGTTTTCCGGCTAACCTTCCTTAGTCTGGCGATTTCACACAATGCCTTTTCAAGCATCGCCTCCAGCTTCTCCATTTTCGCAACACTCACCTCGTATCGCACCTTATAGTCATCAGCTTCGTAGGACTCCTCTCTCCTACGTTTCCTCATTACCTCGTCCATTGCCTCATCCATCACTGGATGAGAATCTCCCACGCCGTCGGCTATCACCACGGTCTTCTCCACGTCCTTAATTGTTTTCTCCGTAATCGTTAGCAGTCTACTGCCTTTTCTCTTCTGGGTTTTTCCGCTACCTGATTTTTTCACTTTTCCGCTTCGCGATGTGAACACAGACGCTGTCAACACCAAATAATCATATCAGATAATAATGCGTTTTCACATTTTTACCGAAAAATAATCTTTGCCGGAAAATCCACACGTCATCGAGGAAAAGTCGATGCATTCACAACGAGTGACTGTTTGGTTCGGTTGTTTGGCATGGCGGCATCATAGACCCATTTTTCGTCGAAAATGAGCAAGGAGCCGCTGTTACCATCAAAGACGAGCGTTACCGTGTCATGCTCAGCAGGTTTTTGTTCCACAAAGTTGAAGAGGATGACATGAACGAAGTATGGTTTTAACAGGGCGGCGCTACGTGTCACACATCCAACAACACAAGCGATCTTTTGTGCACTGTGTTCGAAGACCACTTCATCAGCCAAAACTCGGAAGTCCATTGGCCGCCTCGCAGCTGCGATTTGAACCCGTTAGGCTATTATCTCTGGAGCGTCGTGAAAGATAAGTGTGTCGCAAACAATCCCGGTCCACTGAGGTCCACACGAAATAGAGGCCCAAACAAATAGAGGCCCAAAATTGGGTTGGTCGAATGAGGTACTGTGTCTATATTAGTATTTTTTTTAAAGCGAAATTAAATTCTAAATTGAACATGGCTCACACTTTAGTTTCCCGTCACATACCATGAAGGCATAGGCTTACACACTCTGATTGGGACCTGCAGTTTTACCCCGGTTCCGAGCGGTATTTTGAGAAGCTTTTTCATGACCCATCTACTCGGTAGTCAATCTCAAAATTCAAGAAGACTGAATTAAAAATAAACGATGTTTATAAAAGACAAAGTTTACCATTTTGGCATAAAGACCGAAACCGGTTATTACCGGTTTCTACACCTCCATTTAACCGAAAACCGGTTTCGCCAAAATCGGAATATTCAAAGAAGCCGAAAACCGAAATTTTTGAAAACACGGTTTTTTGAACACACTAATCATGCCCTATTGTGACAGTTAACTTAAACTATTGTCAAATGTAGAAGCAATCTGCTTTCCTATAATATCCACCGGAAGCAAATACACTTAGTGTTTTAGTGGGAGTGGTGCGCAGAGCACGCTCAACCTCAAATTCTGTTTAGACAACCTCTATTTCGGTTCTCACAACCTCCACTTCGGCTGTGGCAACCTCTAATTCGGTTGTGACAACTTCTAATTCGGCTGTGACAACCTCTAATTCCGTTGAGACGGCCACTGAACAGCCTCTAATTCGGCTGTGACAACCTCAAATTCTGTTGAGACAACCTCTATTTCGGTTCTCACAACCTCTATTTCGGCTGTGATAAACTACAATTCGGCTGTGATAACCTCTAATTCGGTTGTGATTACCTCAAGTGTGGTTGTGACAACCTCTAAATTCGGTTACGACTAATTCGGCTGCCTCAACCCACTTTTTCTATGAGTATTGAGGTCGATACTGTCAATTCCATGGCATTACGAGTAATATTGTTGAACGCACTCTCAGTGTCAAGAAAGATAACTGATAACAATTTTGCATCAATACTCGCCCACAATTGATCATCTATCAGCCATTCCAAATCCCTCCACTCTCTACTTATGAAGCCGAAGTTTATACCCGCGTTGTATGACTTAATCAGTCGGGAGTTAAAACATAGATAGGTGCACAGTCTGAACTTCCGCTGGAAATACCACATCAGGCCGGGACACCTAAAGGACCTCAAACTGCCAATATCCCATTTAATACTCGATTGGCTAACAATTTTCCTGGCACTATAAGGAGATAAAGCGAATCCCCACTGAAAGTGATCCAGAGCGCAGAAGAATCCATAAGGTATCTTATCGTCATGTTGCTCGTTGCCAGTATTTTCCTTGGCCTTGGAGCCTTGCATGTGCCTTCTCTGGATTCACAGGAGAACATTCGTGATTTTCTCTTCGCCTGTCTGACCTCATTCTATATCTCGTCTTTTTACCTATCCCAGTCCTCCTTGTTTCTCGAAGTCTTGACTTTGTTAAATAGTTTACGTCAAGACTTCCTAATGTCCGAAAGTTAAAATTCATTGATAATATTTAAATTTTAATATTCAAATTTATATTCAAATAATAGTTTTGTAGTTTATAGATTCTATTCAACTGACTTTTATCTATCGATTTTAAGCGAAAGTTTTGAATTGAAATTGAATTTGAAATGCAAATGCTATTTGTGAACTTTAATTGATTTTGATTTAATATCAATTGAAATGGTGGGGCTAAATTTTGAATATAATTCATGGCGTATACAACGATGTAATGTTGCCAGGGTTGAAACCATGTTTTAAATACATGTAAATGATATTTATGGACGTTTAATTAATGATAATGCATTTTAAATTACGTTTGATTAATGATAATGTCTTTCAAATTGTGCTTGATGTTTGTTTTACCATCTAAAAGTCGAACTCCATGAGAACTCCAACTATTTCAATGACTTTCAAATGTTTCCCGTCCAAGGCAAACAGCTGTTGCCCACTATTGATATATCATGGATTCATCGAAACGTTTATGGTTAATAGTTTATCCAAGTAACAAACCATATAGCTGAGACGCAACTCAATTATGCAGATAATACGGCGTTTACATGCTTAGAAACATTAAAATGTTGCTCGATACATGTTGCCCATATTTCGCATATACAAGTTACACCTACGTGAAAGGAATATTTCATCCAATATTTCGCAGGTATTTTTTGTTGTACGGAGTTTTGTAAAAATTCACATAAAATGTTGATCTTAGTATGGGCCCTAAACGAATGTCTTAATTGCACATGTTATCACCTCTAATTCAAATCTTGCACTGCCAAATGTTATAGCTATCACAGAATCTCTTCAACATCTCAATGCAGATAATCTTAAAAAAAACATTCAAAAAGAGATGGGACAATGAATTGAATCCAAAAGGCAATACAGCGGCAAATACATGACATAATCTGTTGGATGTAAAAAATTGTTTCCCATTACATCCAATAAAGGTATTAGGGAGGGACAGCATCTCACAACCAGTGAGCTGTGCGCTTTTTAGTTTTATACTCACTGATTGGGACCTACAGTTTTCAACTGGTTCCGAATGGTAGTTTTAGTGAAGCTTTTGCATGGCTAAATACTCGATAGTGTCGCCGACACTAAGCGAGGTGACCGCCGTCGAAAGAAACCACGATCTCGGGTACAAGAGCCGCGCACACTACCATTGTACCACCGATGTCTCCCTGCGAAAGCTTGGTGTGACTCACTGGAAACAAAAAGCAAAGCATGGAAAGATATCTATGTTTTGCAAGGTTTTTAACCCAAACATATAGTAAATAACCCATCAAAGTAAAGCAATTTTGATATTCGAAATGATATTTGACCATTCAAGCTTTGTAAAGTTTACCTTAAAACAATCTATCTACAGAGACAATTAACCGACAGGCACTGTCATAAATGTTCTGGTACAAAAAAAATTCTCAAGGAAATGACCTTAGATAACCACTAGAGGTTTACATTTACCATCAACAAGTCTTCCTAACCACAAAAATGTTATACCCCCCATCATGTGCGGTATACTGCTCCCTACTGTTAGAATGTATAGACACATGTTTATACACATGTATCCACTTACATGTAAATACTCATTGTATGTAATAACTGATTTGTTAGTCAACATAAAGAAGTAAGTAGAAATGTCTTCTAATATGAAATTATGACCACCAGCATAACTATTCACCATTATTATTATTATTTATTTTTTTCTACTAATACAATTTATGAGTGAAGAAGATAAAGGAGGGTCTTTGGACTCTCAAGTCCATGCGATGGACACAAGAGTATATCACAGCAACAACAAAAATATTAGTATATTTATAAGAAGTCATTGATGTGAAATGTTTATGAAAAGCTACATTTTTACGATGAAAAACCGCAGAGTAATAGAATCTCTTTACTATGTATCGGAGCTTGACAAGAAAGAGGTGCTGGCGATGGCAGTGGCGATAGTGGCGAAGCACTAAGAAATGGACTGTTGCAATATTCCAAACAATTTTACATACATATATGTATGTATTTAAGTATAAACATACTACATATTACAACGAGGGTCGTTTCAAAATTTATTTACAAAAGACTGATAATTTCAAACAATTTGGTTTGGTTGGTTACGAAACTTTAGTTTGAAAATATGTTAAATTGATATTGGTTATCGTCATGATGAATGACCACAGCTCTCCTGTTACTGACGCGCTTCTCAACTGGCTGAATTGTTTTGAGATATTAGTGTCACAACTATATTACAACTAGAGCTCAATTACCTCAGATGTCTAACATATAACTTAAAGAAAATCAATGTGTTAATCTCGCATTCAGTTTTTGTTGTCGAGAATTATCAACTATTTCTGGTTTACCTTGCATATATTTCATGAATAATTTCTCTACATTCTCAATATTTAAGTTTACGCATTTAATGTTAAAATAGTCGAAAAGTCAATATTACTGTCTCAAGCAACATCAATTGTTGTCGTAGAATATAACTTTGGCATAACAACCCTGTAATTAAATTTATCGTGAAAAATGTTGTGCAACATCAGTTTGTTTTGCTGTGAAATGGGTCATCAACAAATCAGTGTTGATGATTATATTTTTCCTATTTTTATGTTTAATTACTCTACAAACCTCTTTTTTGGGAGTACAACAACATTGGTCATATCTACCTTCAACTTGGTTAGTCGTAAGTCTTAGGAACATTAAAATATTATTACATATTTCTGATATTTCGCGTCGTGAAAGGCTTAAGGCCGTTTTAGACTATTAGTGCAAATGGAACGATTCATGGAGAGAGAAATGGAATGAAACTCTCATCCATTTGACAGAACTCGTTCTATAATTCTGCATGCTATTTACAGTATCAATTTTGGAGAATGCAAAAACATCTGTCTGCAAAGTGACAAACAAAATACAACAGTTGTAAACTAAAAAAAATACGGTTGGAACGAAATTCCTTTCGCTATATATTATGTACTAGTTAGTTCCAACACGCCTAAGGCGCCCGTTGAAAATACGATAATTTAAATGGATCTTTAAGAAAAGATACTTTTTGTAAAAGGATAAACTTTTTTTAAGAACTTTTTTTTATATATTTTTTAGGGCCTTTTGCAAGGTCCTTTTGCAAGAAAATGTATTATATTTTCCCGAAAAAGTAATTTTTTAAAGAGAGGTACTTCTTTATTAAAAGCTTTTTTTAAGAAAATGTACTATTTTTAAAAAGTACTTTCTGTAAGAAAAAACCATAAGATTGTGAATTTTTTTTACAACGAAGTACTTTTTTTGAGATCAGGTACTTTTTAAAGAATTGGTACTCTCTTTAGGAAAAGGTTATTTTTTTAAATAGATGTACTTATTTTCAGAATGACTACTTATGTCAAGAAAAGAAAAGAAAATGTATTATTTAATTTTTAAGAAAATGTCCTTTTAAGAAAACAAATTTTTGTAAGAAAATGTATTTTTTAAGAGAATGTATTTTTTTGAAAAAAAATTTTTTTTTGGAAATTGGAATTTTTTTTAGGATTGGTAATTTTTTCAAGAATAGGTAACTTTTTAGGAGTAGGTACTTATCTCAAGAAAAGTTATTTTGTTCCACAAAAAAGGTAGTCTTTAAAGAAAATGTAGTTTTTTAAGAAAAGGCAATTTATTGTAAGAAAATTTACCTTTTTAAGAAAAGATACTTATTTAAAAAAAAAAAACTTTTTACGAAAAGGGACTTTGTATTTTTGTTTTTCTGAGAAAATTTACGGTTTTTAAGAAAATTAACTTATTTAAGAAAAGGTTATTCTTTTAAGCTTCTTTCACTTTGGCTTTCTAAATTTACTTTTTATTGGTTACAGGCTCCTCCTAGAAAACTTTCCATTAAACAAGAAACAAACCAAAGCCAAAGTACCCAATGTAGTTGATAACATAGATAAAGTAAACCGTAGATAAATAAAAAACCATAGATAGTGAAAGATAAGTGGTGGATTTAAAAGTAAAGGGAAATTTTCTAGATGGCGCCGGAATGGTGGATATGGGCAAATTTCCCTGAACACAAAAACTATTGAAAAAACTGGAGTACCATGCTTTTTTGCCTTTTGTATTGTCAACAAATATCAAAATCGATATTCTTTTATATTATTTATATTCTCTTTTCAAATTTAAACAACAGAATCGAAACAAAAATGATGTTTGAGTGCTTGTTTCATCGCATCCGAGTGAAATATGGTCGTACGGAAACAGCATGTGCCCTCTGGTGGAAATGGTGATTAAGCAAATGAATCATCTATATTAAATCGACAACGCCGTTCTCATATTGGTATCAAATTGACAACGCTGGTGGCTAAATTTGACAACGTTCGTTGTCAAAAAACTGACAACGCACAAATCTAAAATTTACCACATCCGTTTTCAATTTTGCAACGGCGTTTCCCACACAAGTTTGGAGAAAATTTTATTGTAATGGGTAATTTTCTAGATGTCGTTGAAAGGAATGAAAGGGATTTTTTCCCCCAAATAAAAGGTAAAAAAAATGACATTAAAATTCTAAAATTTCATATCAAAAGAAAAAATTATTTTCAACAAAAATATCACTTCAAAACAAGAGTACAACACGTTACTTGAAGTAGAATATCTGATGGCCATCGAATTACAAAGCCATGTCACACCGTCTATGTCCTAATAAATTTGTTCTTCACCCACCATTCATTTTCGAAAGTCCTCAGATACTCTAACGATTTTGGCATCTCCGACCACAGAAGTTGCTACAGTTTTTGGGCGGTGAAGTTTTTAGATTAAAAAGGCGTTCCGGCATGTTCATCTTTGGGCGGTCTTACGGGTTTTCTCTTATTGATATCCCAACACCGGCCTCATGGTTTTGAAATAGTTTTTTTACATAAGAAACAAATGCTATTATATAAAATCATTTAAATGTTGTCACATTTTCCTCTTGTTTAAATTACTTTTACAGAAATTTCCCACAATTTTGAATAAACGTCAATGAGAATTATGGGAAACTTCAATGAAACCTAGTGAACAAAATAGACAATGGGCGCGCTATATCTATTATTTCCTTGTAGCATAATAGTGTTTTCATTTAGTCCCCATCCCGCAACGTTCCAAAATAGAATACAGAAAATAGCAAATTTTGAACAAAGACTTAACATTTGTAAAATGTGTCGAAATAAAAGCTTTTATTACCGTTTTCTCTGCTTTTGTTCGTTTTATACAAAATGCAACCCTGTCGCACCTTTTTTTGAGCAAAATCAAAAAATAAGAAAAATCTAATAGATCTGTCGAAATTTTGTCTGCAAATCCTTCTCCTCAAGATTGCAGTATTCCATCTTCTCTCACCAAATACAATTTTGGCATATCAAACGAATCCTCTAACAGTCTAACACACCTTTATTAATACTACACGTGCAGAAATATTTTGTCGATATTTCGCAGTTTGTTTTATGGAGTTTTGTAAAATTTCACCGTTAAGAAACAAAACCCTCACATTTGTAAAAATCATAAATTTATTAAAAGGTGATTTCCGAGCGATAACTACAACTCTGTTTACACGCTAATGGCCAGTTTTTAAGTGGGTAGTTAACTATCGGATTACTTAATCCTAATTCTAAGTTAATTAGGGGTTAACTTTGCATTTTGTTTTTCAGTGGTGAAAGTCGCCATATTGTCAACTATTATGGCAACCCTTGTATTCTTAATGGAAAAACGTGTGTTTTGGGATAAATACCAAAACAACAAAGGGGAACAAACAAAATGGAATTATGTAAAATAAGAAATAGATGCATAAAATAAAAGTAATTTTAACAAAAATGTGTAAAAAACTAAATAGGCGCAACAATTTAACGATCTAGACTCAATGTATGTGTACAAATACGCAAATCTGAAAGATGTATATTATAGAATCCTCATTTCTCACTTTGACAGTCAGTAATTTGATTGTCAAAATAACATGGTTCTGACTATAAGTTAACCAACCAATATTGGGTGGTTAAATCATAGTTAAACAATGACTAAAAAACACAAATCGATGTTTAACCACAATTTAACTAAGAAACGAAGATCACCAATGACTGAAAAACTGGCCGTAAGACCAATAACATTTCCCACAGACCCTCGTACATACATACATATGTATATGGCAGAGGGGTAATGGACACTTATACTTAATTATGATGATAAACACATAAACCTTAACCTCAAGAAGAATTTAATCCAACAATATGACCGACATTCCTTTTCCACTGATGCCATCACCGCCATAGCCTTTGCAGCAAGAATTTTGTTCAAAATAAACTAAAGAAGCAAAAAAAAAATACAAATGTTTTCTTCTTTGAATCTGGAGAGTTCCAAACCACATTACAGCAACCGCCGTCATGATGGTGGACGGTGCATAAAATGGACTATAGGGATGTATGTATGCAGTATATGCTTCTAGTGCAGCACGTCATGGTAACAGGAAAGGGGGGAACCATCAACACCAGCGGCAGCAGCATAACACTGAAGGAAGATTTTAAGGCACGCATCCAAAAAGTATGTACATATTTTAAGCTGATGCCAGGCAGGCAGGCAGGCCCGTTCCAGCCTGGCCGGCAGTTAGTTTCTACGACCGACGAGTATCGTCGTTGTTGTATCTTGTTTAGTACTGCCCACATTCCACGCTGTTCAATCACCTTGAAAAGCTTGAATATCTTTTGGTTTTCATGAAAACAAAACGAAAAACAGCACAAACTGTTTGAATTTTTTTTTTGTTGCGATTAAGCTTTTCTTCTGCCTCAGCTTGTGGTGATCTCATTACAAAGGAAGACTTTGTGGGGAAATGTTACGATGGTTTGGAAATAGAGCAGGAAGTGGAGGAGTCATACAAAATAGATGGCTACTCTGAAACCTTACAATTTTCCAAAATATAATTGTTCACTGGCTAAAATTATTTTGATTTACTGGAAACAATTTTTGCTGTTGTAAAGTTAATATCATTCTTACATGTCGCCTATTTCTGTCACCGATATATCAACTGATATTAGGTTAGGTTAGATAGAAGTGGCTGTCACTATTGACACACTTAGTCCAATGAGGACAGTGGTGGTACCAAGGACGTCATATTCAGTCACCATCGCTGATATTAGTCTCTCACACTTGAGGCAGTCCCATTAGCCCTAAACCAGTTTATAGGTTGTCACAACCACGCTAGAAGTCACCCCAGCCGAATCAGAGATTGTCTCAACTGAATTAATGGTTGTCACAGCCAAATAATGGGCTGTCACAACCGAAGTAGAGGTTGTCACAGCCAAATTAGAGGTTGTGACAACCGAATTAGAGGTTGACACAGCCGAATTGAGATTGCCGAATTTTTGTCTATTAATTTAGTGATGATTTATTTTCCAAAAATTTCATAATAATTCTCATAAATATTTCAAATGGCATAATCTTTAGGGACATGGAACTGGCCGCGGAGATGGAAAGCTTTTGATAACCATTAATTTGGGAGTACCCAGAAAGGGCATTACAAGCAGCTCGCTACTTCCTAGAAGTATGTCCCGGGGAATGACTTTATCGGAACCCTCCGTAACAGTGAGAGCAGCCTGATTGGTTATGCGATCACTGATGCGTCTCAGGTTAAAAAAGTGACCCTGTCACTGAAGCTCTTCGAACTAGCGGACATATTCATATTCTGAAGGCGGATGAGCGGAATAATAATGGGCGGCTGAAACATAATTATCGATGCAGTAAAATGCAAACCACGGTGGGCTGGGTTTGCCTACCGCCATCGTTATTTGGGCAATGAAAATACAAAACGAGAATGAATAAATAAATAGTTTCCCATTGCATCCCATGAAGGGCGCTTTATAGTTTTTAACTAACTGATTGGGTCCTACAGTTTTACACCGGTTCCGAACCGTATTTTGAGAAGATTTTTCATGGTTAAGTACTCGTTAGAGTCGCCGTCACTAAGCGAGGTGACCGTCGTCGAAATAAATGTAAGGTGGCCAGAGTAGGGACCGAATCCATGTTGCCATGTACAAGAGTCGAGCCATGTACGGCTACACGAGAATAAGAAACATAAAACCCCCCATTTTTTGATGACCCCCGCAAACGTTATAAGTACCACGATTTACGGATATGGGCATTTCCATAGAAAGTGCAACCCTATGTCGCATCACGTCAACATCCAAAATTTTTTATATTTTACGACCATGAAGTTTGATTGTTTTCTATTCTTTTACTAAATACAGAATGTAAGAATCCCTATATTTACTAACAGATGGGAAAACAATCTAACTAACTGGTCTTAAAACTTAAGCAATTAACGAGGGTGACATGATGTGACAAAAGGTGGACCTTTCTGTGGAAATGCCCATATGCATTTGTAATGTTAGAACACTATATAGATCCGGCGCCACTATCCAACTGGCAGAAGTCCTCGAGGAATATAAGACTGTCATTCCTGCTATCCAGCAGATGCGATGGACAGGTCATAGCTGTACAATGAAGAAGAACTGTGACATTACTACTGCTGCCATGAGAATGAGCATGAATTTTGATGCGGATTTGTACTTATAGTTTGCGAAAGACAGCGACATCTGGTGGCAAGGTTCAATCCCGTGAATGAACGTATAGCCACCATTCTCATAAAAGCGAAATACTTTAACATATCACTAATTTGTGCACATGTTCCACCGAAGAAAAGGACGACGACACCAAGGACATGTTCTATGAGCGCCTAAAGGAAACATACGACCGCTGCCCTGGCCATGACATTGAGATTGTTCTAGGTGATTTTAATGCTAGAGTCAGCAGGGATATGTCTTTAAACTACCCAGTAAAAATATAATGGAGTACTTCCCACGGCTCTACCCCTTTCAGTAGTACCAACGAAGTACTATGTGCAGATTTTCGGCATACAGGAATCCGAAATTGCATTACAGATATTATGGTGTTTGTCAGAAGAAAAATATTATCTCCCACTAATGCTGTTATTGTTCGTCCAAGTTGAATATCTTCAATAGCTCGATGGTGACATCCGCGGCTGGCAATCAAAACGCTTGAGTTCGAATCCCGGTCCCGGTCGGAGAAAAGTTGATACAGAAAAATTAATAATTAATTATTTGAACCCTCGCTACACAACCCCGTAATTTGTATGGTATACTTTCAGGCGAATACAATTTGATTCCGAAAATTTTGGCAACAATGCTCGTTCGTTGTACTTGCCACATTGGGCAATTTTTTTTTAAACTAACTACAAATTCAATCGATACATTGCAAATCGCTTAAAAAAAATTTGTTTTGGTGAGATTTGAACCCAGTACCTTCACCAGCTGCCGTTTTCTAGTCGGACATGCTAGCATCGTGCTAATTTTTCTGCTGAATCGTAGCGCTAAAGAACAGAATTTATTCTACTTAAAAGTATCCAAATTGGGAGTACTACCCTCCAAGGACAACACTATGTAAAAAGCGGCGGTGCAGCACCCAAATTTGCTGGGTAGTCATCCGTAAATTCAATCTACACGCCATCACTTCCCATAACGGAATGAGACTGTTCGATTTTGCCGCGGCGAAAAACATGGTTGTCAGTAGTAAAGACATCCATAAGAATACCAGACCAGATTGGTCCCTGGTAATTTATGGCAGGCACTTTACTAGTGTAATAAACGTACATGTGATTCTTGGAACTAATATCGATTCGGATCACCACCTGGTTGCAGCAAAGGTTCGCACAAGGTTAAGCAGATCGAAAGTCGTACGAAACCAGACATATAGAAAGCTGGACATCGGAAAGCTGCAATTACCAGAGAGAAGGAGAGAGAAGCTCTCTCCGATACTGGCGCAGAATGCAATCCCGACTCATGATCCTGAAGTACTATGGAGGTACATCTCCGTTCTCGGTTATGGAACACCGCTTGAAGACCAACCATAGTACGATGGCAAGTGATGAAAAGAACGCTATACATATGACAACACTTCTGTCAGTTGCAACGCTAGCTGCGACAGAGTAGTATAAAGAGAAGAGGAGGAAACGATTGTTGGGAAAGTGAGAGAGTGAGTAAATTGAATCTTACAGAAGGAAGAATTTATATATATGTTCTTTATTTATGGAAACAATATAAAAATATATAATAATATTACAGTACATAGTCTAAACAAAAGGTTCAAGGTCTGCAATTTCCCGGCTTAAAAACAACAAAGCCGCCGGTGCTGATGGACTACTTGCTGGGCTGTTTAAGTCTGGCGGCTATGATTTAGAAGGTGCATGCATCAGCTCATAGGCAAAATCAGGCTAGACAAATGCATGTCCGACGATAGGAGTCTTAGCATACTGTGTCCTGGTCTTAAAAAAGGCGACCCGAGTGTACGTACGAACTATCGTGGAATAAGCCTTTAATACATCACATACAAGGTCCTCTCAAGCGTAATGTGCAAAAGACTAAACCCGTTCGTTGCAGACCTGATCGGACCTTATCAGTGTGGATTTAGGCCTGGAAAATCAACAATCGAACAGATATTAAGATAAATCCTGAAGAAAACCCACGAAAATTCAAATCGCCACCTACCACCTCTTCGTGGATTATAAGGCTGCCTTCGGTAGCTCGATAGAGGGAAACTGTACCAAGCTGCTCGCTTTAGACATCGTTGCGCGAAATCTGCGCGAACATACTGCAGTATTTTCGAGAATTGAGAAGGAATTAGCATACGTGGGTTTGACAGTAAACGAGGACAAGATAAAATTAATGGTTTCGACAAGCAGAACATCTACCCGATGACATGAAAGGGTGAACGTTGATAATCATTATAACTTTCAAGGTAGTGCACGAATTTATTTACCTCGGATCTGCCGTGAACAAAAGCAATAAATTCAGCCTTGAAATCAAACGGAGAACTGTGCTTCCAAACAGGTGTTATTTCGGGCTAAGCACTCATTTCAGAGCTAAGACCCTCGCTCAAGAAACGAAGATCCAACTATATCAGACTCTCCTACAAACTGTCCTGCTTTATGGCGGAGAATACTGGGTCATGACGCATGCTAATGAAACATCAGTGGTAGTCTTCGAGAGACAAATTCTCCGAAAAACATATAGACTCCACGAACAAAATAAACTGTATCCCGACATCGACGTAGTTATGCGTATTAAAATAACGCGTTCATGATGGCTAGATCAAGTCCGTAGAATGGAACAGAATGAACCAGTGCGAAAAGTATTCGAGGACGAACTCGAAGGACATCGAAGACTCGAGGATTTCGCTGGAAATATCTAGTAGAATACCAAATACATAGTTACCAACTGGAGGCGAAAAGCTGAAAATCGAGCTGGTTGAAGAAACATGTTATCCCCATTTCGTAAGGTCCTTGACCTCTCTGGGATCTTTGAGGCCACCTACATATATATGTAAGTAATATTTAGGGTTGCAAATTCATTTTACATCCCGACCATCAGGTTCACCGTACCAATTCTGACGTATTGTGTACGTCAATTTTTATAAAATAACGATGGCACCACATCTCAAAGGACCGTTAAGTTTGAAATTTATAGATTTATTCGGTTGTTACAGCATAATTCCTGAGAAATTCGGTTACAACAACCGCATTGATGCCAAATTCGGTCGATGCAACCAACTTAACGCCAAATTCTGTTATTGCGTCCGAATTGATACGAAATCCAATAGTTGCAACTGAAACGATGCCAAGTTCGGTTGCTGCACCTGAATTCATGGTACATTCGGTTGCTGCAACCGAATTTGGTACCAATTTCGGTTGTTGCATTCGAATTAATTCCAAATACGGTTGTTGCAACCTAAATTATAAATAATTTAGTTGACGTATTGTATATAATTGAAGATTCAGTAGTCACTACCGAATCAATTATGAAACAGTGTTGCTTTGACCAAATTTCAGCTGTAGGGACTAAATTCAGTCGTGACAATCTCAATTCGGTTGTAGCAACTCTTTTAAAACAATTACTTCCCTGAATTCTGGAAAGGGCACTATTTTCGACATTCAAAAGTTATAATGATAGTTTGTAAGTATATTTGACTTCCCTAGTCTTGTACGTGATATATCACGTTTACCTAAACTCGTCACTCGTTACCTAAAACTCATTTCCTTTAATTGTAAAAAAACGGTTTCCCTTTACATCCCATGCAGGGATTAGGGAGAACTTCTCATAAACCAGTGACCTGTGCGCGTTTTAGTTGTACACTCACTGATTGGGACCTACAGTTCTACACCGGTTCTGAACAGTATTTTGCGAAGCTTTTTCATGGTTGAATACTCGAAAGTGTCGCCGTCACTATGCGAGGTAAAAGAAAGAAATTTAAGGTCGTCAGAGCAGGGATCGAACCCACGTTCTCATGCACAAGAGCCGCGCACACTACCATTGCACCATCGACGGTCATAATGAAAAAGGTGAAAATTTTCGAGTTTCAAAATTTTTTTCAATCTTGTTCTCTAAAGTATATATCATCTTTACTTGCATTCATCTGAGGTATCATCCAAAACACCTGACTTTACTCAACTATAACGTTAAAAGAAATATGTAGGTATATCTCGCTTACCTTATTCCTGTAACACTTATGACTTAATCAAACACACTTGTATATTTATTACATACACTAATAAATAAATAAATAGTTTCCCATTACATCCCATAAAGGGACTGGGGAGAACTTCTCACAATCACTGAGCTGTGCGCTTTCCAGTTTTCACTCACTGATTGGGACCTACAGTTTTACACCGATTCCGAACGGTATTTTGAGAAGCTTTTTCATGGCTAGATACTCGATAGTGTCGCCGTCACTATGCGAGGTGACCGCCGCCGAAAGAAAATTTGAAGGTGGTCAGAGCCGGGTTCGAACCCAGGATCTCATGTACAAGAGCCGCGCACACTAACCATTGCACCACCGACGGCCACAACACTAATACATACCTAGATAAACTTATTCTCTCATCTGACGTTTCATTTCACACTCTCATCGTAGGTTTGTGGAAATGAGAGCAATTAAATTTAAAATTATCTTACACCAGGTGGAGTTACAAAATATCTTCACTTAACTTTTTCCTGTCGTTTTGGTGTAGAACTGAAAAATTTAAATATATTTTGCACTTTTTTTATTGACTTTTATCGTTGGTATACATTTGTATTGTATTTAACACAACTAGTTTGCCACAAAAACACGAAATTCGGTTGTTGTTCCTATGTTGATCGCTGTATACTATTGCCACTATCTGGTATTATTGAACCCATATTTCTACCATCCAATGTTTACTTTCCATCGTACCTATGACGTTTAATTTATTGAGCGAATAAAACCTTCTATGGTATGTGTTATTCTATGATTTATTACCTTCAAAGTTAATGGAGAAACAAATGTCAGTTAATTAAAGGCCTGTACAAAATCAAATATTTCGTTCGAAATTTTACTGCCTTATTCATAAAAAAACATTAAAGTAGCTCTAAAGCATTCATCAGTTATTGAAAGACTTAAGATTTGGTGAAGGTTTTATTAGAACCGTATTCATAATGAGTATTTTAACTAGGGAACAGATAATTGACTGACAACCCTGTTTTATGTACTCTCACAGTGCTTGTGATGTAAACACAAAATGAGTAATAACCGATAAACCGAAATAATAAAATTTTTATTTAAATGCGTCAATGCATTTGTGCAAAATTTTAAATGTTAATCGGAAGAACTATTCAATATAAATATCAATTAATATTTGCTATATTCATAAATTTGGAAGAAGCGTCAAAAAATCATATTGAATTGGATTTCAGTTTTGAGTAGTCGAATATAAAACCGGATAATAGGTTGTAGTTTCAATGTTTTGATTTTATATACATCACTATGTAAACAAGAGTTAATTTTGGTTAAAAATTTTAAAAATTGGAACGAAACTATTTGGCGGGATAATGTGACATTATAAACGCTGCAAATATACACAAAATAATTCCAATTGTTTATATCGCATAAATGTTTAACTACAGAACGCGTGAAATGTAAAAAATATTTCTTTTGTGTATTAATGCGGATAAAATGGCCTTAAAGAAGGGTTAAACGTTCAACAAAAATGGCGACGTTAGAGAACTCTTAACAGAGACATTTTTCGATTATGAATACAATTTTTGGGCTTTACATTCTTAAACCTTTAACAAACCCATGACAACTTTTTATGAATAAGGCCGTTAGACTTTTATCCAAAAAATTCCTGCGCCATACCAACGACATAATTTTCGCCAGTGTAGCACAAGTAGTACATATGAAATATAAGCAACATGTATCGAGCAACATGTTAATGTTTCTAAGGAAAACTTAACAACCAATGAAATTGTAAGAAGAAATGATCAATCAATGCTGTCAACTCTCATCGAGTTTTTTCAAAAAAGATTTTTTGTATAAAAATAAACTTAAACACAAAGAAAAATATAGTTGTCAACACTGATAAATTTATGGTGAAACAAATTAATGTTGTCCAAAGTTTTTCATTCCAACGAAGTTAGTACCAGCCTTAAGACTGGAATACTCTGTTACCCAGCATCTCGGCTCAGCTTAAATGTATCTCAAGATCTTTAGTAAAACGAATACAAATTTAATCCACTTCTACTATATATTTTCAGTAAACGAAGAGGTCGAGTTTGAGCGCATTGCCACAACAGCCCGCCCTGGAACCTCTATTAAAACTGCCTTTATCCCAAGGCCCAGTACCAGTACCCTAAGAAGTGCCACCGCTTTGTCAAAAGGACAACGCACCGCAGATGGGGTACCAAAGCGTATCTTAACCTCCAGCATGAGCACAAGACCCACATCGGGAATGGTTAGTTGGAAGGCATAACAACTTTCACAAGCTTGACCAAAGTATTCTCTTACAGGCCCGCCCCGGAACAAGTGGTTTAAGTCGCCCAGGATCATCTTTAGGCAGTCGCCCAGCTTCTCGTTGCGGTACCGCTTCACGTGTTCGGGCTACTTCCGCAGCAGCTTATACGATTGGAGATTCGACTGCGCCACTGTACCAGGCTTCACGTCTTAATCCCACAATTTATGCCGAACGTAAAGTTTTGGTAAAAGCACTCTTTCAGTTCCTGTACTATCATGAAGCGGATGTTTTAAAAGCCTACTCCCTTTGTGAGGCTGTAATGGAAGCTCACAAACAGAAACGTGGTTCATCGGCTTCTTTACGCTCCTTGGCCAACTGCGATGAATGGTGGTGGCAGCAGCAAATGGGACGTTGCTTGTTGGCATTAAAATATCCCCGAAAAGCTGACTCATTTTTACAACAGTCACTTGCGAACTTTCCACATCCTGACACCTATGTCCTTTTGTCGCGCCTCTATCAACGCTTAGACCAATCACCTAAAGCTATGGACTTAATACAATCCGCAGTGGATAGACATCCATTCGATGTGACATTTCGCATAGAGCAAGGACGTCTTTTGGATGCAATGTCTCAGCCGGATGATGCCATGCAAATGTATCGTCTTATTGCAAGACTGAATCCTATCAATGTGGAGTCGTTGGCTTGTATTGCTCTGAATTACTTCTATGATAACAATCCGGAAATGGCCTTAATGTATTATAGGTAAGTTGTTTGTCATAGTAAAAGGAAGATGTTATTACTGAGAGGATTAAGGAATTCCAAGATGATGAAGATCAATATAAATTCAATGTAACTGAAATTAACCACTGAGTTTAATACCATTTCAACCTACTGGGTTAGTTTTTAGACAACACTGGAGATTCTCAATTATCGACGAAAGTAGACAAGTTCAACCGCATTAGCAGGAATATAGGTCGAGTCTTATATCGCATTTACACCGCAGTTTATTGCGTCCAGGTTAGGGTGGTTTTACACGACATGTATTTTACATATCGCATGTCACTTTTTTGACCCGTCTGTTTTTCGTATGCCTGTCAAAATTATTTAAAAAACTCTGCTTTAAATTTGTTGTGTTTAAACGTTCATGTGTAAACCATATGGCTTGTCATTAACAGCTGATGTTGTCATGTCACAAAACAGAATTTTATAAATTTTGTAAAATGGATTCAAGAAGAACAACTATAATTACAGCGTCCAACGTTATTGTTTAATTTTACCACTCCTTGAAATTGTTCTCCTTCCACAAACGCTTTGTTGTTTATCAAAAAACAGCTGATGCGATACGGTTTTACATACAAAAATAGAACACGCCCTAATTCAAAAATTGCCATATGTATTGCATGATGCATTGTTCATACGGCATGCTTGACAGCATGCATAAATTTTTCATCTGCAAAATTGGCATGCGATATGTAAAATACATGCCGTGTAAAATATACTTTAGCGATAACCTTGTACTCTAATCTTTGCCGTTTACACCGCCCAATTTGAGATTAGATTGACATTTCAGGTGGCAACTCCGTGCTTAGACCAACGCCGCGCAGATACAAAATTATCGAAAACGGCGACACAACAGAAAAATTAAATTGGCGGCTATTAGTTTTGCCAGTTTTGTACAAATTTTTGATGTTCTTGAAATAACTGTCAGTCAAATCAGGTGAATTGATAAAATCGACTCACATTTGAGAACAATAAGAGCCAATTATATCGGCGACGGCGTCAGCTTCAAAAAATTTTTTGATGGCGGCGAAAAAAATCGCAAAAATTTTGATCGGCTTCCGTCCGTCAAAGAGTTGATATTTTGTCTATGTTTTCATTAGGGTTGCATTTTTTAGTAATTAACAGTGTTGCATCAAAATGTAGACCAGTTTAAAATGAGGTTAAAAATTACACTCCAGTTTCTACAGACTAAAATTGTATGAGTAATCTTCTGGGTTAGCGTGGGTTACCGAAGTTAACCTTCGAAATGCGCTAATCTTGGTCGGTGTAAATGCCGTATTAGTTGTCTACCTTCCGATTTTACCACAGTGAGATTGATCTGACAAAATTGGCACGACTATTAATGATCTGGGAGTACAGAGACAAACATTTGGTAACTGTTAGTGCAACGAATTCAGACGTTTCTTACCCAGGGTAGATGTGCCACAATTCATTGTTCTGCAATGCGGCAAATTGTTTATTATATCATCGAAGAGGTATCGGAGTGTTAATCTGGCGAAAACGAGGCTATGACAGAGAAAAAGTGTTATCCTTTCGATATTCGATACTCGTACATTTCAGTTCCTTTAGTTCGATGTAGAGAGTTCAGTATATCGACTAAATTAAACATTATCCATATCAAGTAATCCTCTATTCCGATTCCTTCTAATGCGTGTCATATTCTATTGTGGGCCATTCTAACCAATTGTTGAAGTTCAGCTTATATAACTTGGAAAGGCTTTGAACTGTCCAGATTTAACGGGCGCTAGTTTGAGCTCATCATGGTCAGCTCGTCTGTCGTTTCGTTTCCCAAGATGCAACATTTCGTGATTGCCTGAACTTGGGCTTCAAAAAGTTTTATCGTCGGGCAGGTGAAAGTGCTACATCATTCTTCCATATCAGTGGATCTCTTCTATAACCAGTGGTTGCGAAGCCCGCAGTAATTTTGGCAACCATCTGTCCACGATTTTTTTGAGCGATAATTCTGTAGCATTTTGTCATTAAAATGTTCTCTAAAATGTACACTGAGAGAAAAACTCTTCGTCACTAGGATGACACATTTTCCTAAGTATGTTTGCATTGCATTCCGCGCATTCAATGATTTTGTTGTTGCTGCAATGCATTTTGTACGTTGTGGCGACGAATCTAAATGTATGCTCACATTTAACATGGTCGATTCTCTGTTCTACATTCAGCATAGCTAATTGAGACTGTTCTCACTGAAGTGAGATAGATTTAATCACAGCTACGTGAAACTACTCCTAGTTAAAAATAACATTTATAAAAAATTGCATGAAGTGTCAGGGGACACCGGGTGGAACGAAGTTCCTTTTGCTATATATTATATACTAGTTAGTTCCAACACGCCTAAGGCGCCCGTTGAAAAATACGATAACTTATATGGATCTTTAAGAAAAGATACTTTTTGTAAAATGATACACTTTTTAAGAAAAATTTATTTTATATTAGTAAATTTGAATGTCCCTTTTGTAAGAATATATATTATATTTTCAGGAAAAGGCCAATTTCAAAGAGAGGTACTTCTTCTATTAAAAGCTAATGTTTCTTTTTAAGGAAATGTACTATTTTTAAGAAGAAGTACTTTCTGGAGGAAGAAGTCATGAAAGAAGTACTTTTCTTAAGAACAGGTACTTTTTAAAGAAGTCGTACTCGTTTTAGGTAAAGTTTATTTTTTTAAGAAAATTTACTCATTTTCAGAAAGGCTACTTATTTCAAGAAAAGAAAAGGAAAATGTACTTTTAATAAAAGGAATTTTTTGTAAGAAAAGGTTTTTTTTAAGAGAAGTTATTTTTTTTTGAAGAAAAGGTTTTTTTCCAAACACGGGATTTTTTTTTTGAGAATTGGGCCTTTTTTAGGTAAAGTGGTACTCTTTTTAGGTAAAGTTTATTTTTTTAAGAAAATTTACTCATTTTCAGAAAGGCTACTTATCTCAAGAAAAGAAAAAGAAAATATACTTTTAATAAAAGGAATTTTTTGTAAGAAACTGTTTTTTTTAAGAGAAGTTATTTTTTTTTGAAGAAAAGGTTTTTTTTCCAAACATGGGATTATTTTTTGAGAATTGGGCCTTTTTTACTTATCTCAAGAATAGAGAAGAAACGGAAAAAAAACTATTTTTAGAAAAGGTAAAGGTAATTTTTGTAAGAAAATGTATTTTTTAAGAGAACGTACTTTTTTTTGAAGAAAAGGTTTTTTTTAAGAAATGGTATTTTTTTGAAATGGTCCTTTTTTCAAGAATAGGTACATTTTTAAGACTAGGTACTTATCTCAAGAAAAGTTATTTTGTTTCACAAAAAAGGTACTCTTTAAAGAAAATTCAGTTTTTTAAGAAAAGGCAATTTGTTGTAAGAAATTTAACTTTTTAAGAATATGCACTTATTTTGCGAAAAATTACTTTTTTTAAGAAAACGCACTTTTTGTAAGAATATATATATATATACTATAGAATATATACTAAATGTTGGTTACAGGCTCCACCTAGAAAACTTCCCATTAAACAAGAAATTTCCCAACATATGTTAGTCTAGACACAAACCAAAGCAAAATTACCCCATATAGTTCATAATACTGGGTTGCAGCATAATAGTGTTAATAAAAAGTTGTTTATTAACACGCAGCGTGCGATAAGGAACTTCGTTCCAACAAGAAATATTTAACATGTTCTTTTTTTCGTTTTAGACGAATTCTCTCTTTGGGTGTTCACTCTGCCGAACTGTATTGCAATATCGCTCTCTGCTGCTTGTATGGTGGGCAAATCGATTTAGTCCTGCCATGTTTTCAGAGAGCTATTCTCACAGCTAAGACTTCAGAACAAAAGGCCGACATCTGGTATAACCTAAGTTTCGTGGCACTGGTAAGTAAAGTTTCGACATTCTATAATCCCCTCTCGAATGGATCTCTATTTATTTTTCAAACTTTCCAGACAACCGGCGATTTTAACCTGGCACGACGTTGCTTGCAACTTTGCCTCACATCGGATGCGCGCAATGGTGCTGCTCTAAACAATTTGGCCGTTTTGGCCGCTCATACGGGTGATATTTTGAAAGCTAAATCATATCTGACAGCTGCTCAAGATGTTTTGCAGGATTCAGTGGAAATTGAAAATAATTTAAAATATATGGATGAACATTATAAATTGTAATTATTTCTCATTATTATTGTTGAAAATAAAATTGATCAGCACCGGAATTCTCTAACTTTTAAACCACGAAACTTGGTAGTTAAATTGAAAAAATGCTGAAATTTCGCATTGAAATTATACGAATTTTGATAATTTAACTATCGATTTTTGTCGATAAAAAGTAACAGAATTCCGGTGCAGAATTATAACTTAATGGTATTTAAATTTAAGGAATCTTTAACCAATCATAGATTAAATCAAAACCAACTTTTGTCACAGGACTAACTTCGATTATGGTGACTTTCTGTTTAATCTCCTTTTGAAGTTTTGACATTTGAAGCATCAGCAAAGCTTCATTGCGCATTTGACGATAGGCATAGTCCATCTTCGAAAGGACCAATAAAATGCGAACTTTTTGTAAACGAGGCTCAGCTAATATGGAATAGAAGAGAACACCTAAAAAATGGGATCAAACAAACGTAGACTTGACAAAACATCGCATATGCAAAAGCAAAGACCACGTACCTGCTGCTGATATCTGACACAAATTTGCCGTATCCACCACATACATCAACTTCTTGACATCACCAAAGTACTGACGCCATATGGGGGCCATACTTCCACCAATTTCCAATATTCTTATTGATTTTAATGGCGGCAATGCT
The DNA here is from genome assembly GCA_963931995.1 of Phaonia tiefii. Classification (NCBI taxonomy): domain Eukaryota; kingdom Metazoa; phylum Arthropoda; class Insecta; order Diptera; family Muscidae; genus Phaonia; species Phaonia tiefii. Next base: position 296,756,590 of record OZ008368.1, read on the forward strand.
TTCGTCCTCTTCTCGTCATGGTCAGCAGCACCGGGTATCTGACTGCTGCCTTCTGTGGACGGAGGTGGCGGCGGTGGTTTTGGCTTCCGGGCATCATCACCATTTGTATTCGTGGGGAAGACGATGTTATAAATGCCGGTACCAAAGGTAGGATTCGAATAGGAATTCTCGTCAATTAAGTCATTGTCTTGAAGAGCTTTTAATAGATGCGTTTTACCCGATCTTTTGGGACCCAAACAAATGCAGGATATCATACTACTTACTGTATGATTTAAAAAAATCTAAAATATTTTTTAGTAAACAAATTATTGGTTACCAGGGCAACCATGACAAAGAGTATATACAACAATAGTGAAAGGTATCGAAAACGGTTGTAGCATATTTAAAAGAAATATGTTATTTTGATTACATTTTATGGATAAAGGTCAGTACTAAGTTCAATATTTCACGTGAAATTTTACTAAACTAATTATAAAAAAAGTAAATGCTTGCGAAATTTTTACATCAGTGTAGTACTGAGTTGTTCGCAGGAAATATCAGCAACACAAATCTAGCAACATTGTAAAGTTTCTTAGAAAAATTTAATGACTAATAAAATTTTAAGAAGAAATGAGCAATGTTGTCAACCCTCGCAACTCTCTGTAGTACTGAGTTGTTGTTCTCATGAATCTGGCAACATTTTAATGTTTCTTAGTTTAATGACTAATAAAAATGTAAGAAGAAATAAATGAGCAATGTTGTCAACCCTTACAACTCTCATTCAATTTCTAAAAAAAAAAAAGATTTTTAGCGTAAAAAGCTTAAACACAGAGAAAAGACACTGGTTAGTGATGAGTGAATAAACACACAAGATGATGCTTCTCAAACTTCGAAACGATCGTCCAGCGAACGTGAGTATAATTGGGGAAACCATGGTCGTCGACACTGATACATTTAATTTACAGTCAAACAAATTGATGTTGCTCAATGTTTTATGTGCGAACTAAGTTAGACCAGCCTTAAACAAATATTTGTCACGGATCAGTCTGGATTTAGTTTACCATCAAATAAATTTTAGTTTATTTCGATAAATACGCAAAAAATAGTTTGAAATCAGTGGTGCCAATTTAGCTCTTTTGGGGCTAGATTTAGCACTTTTCGACCTTGCAAAACGCGAAAAAAAAATATCAGTGGCGCTTTTTTTGGTAAAACGCGTAATGTGCATGAGTTTTGAGTCCGTTTTGCTAAAGAATGTTAATTTTTTTTTTGTATTTTGGGCATTCCTGTTGTAACATGGTAAAATAAGTAAGGTAAACTCGTGAGAACAGCTGATTTCTTGCTTAGGTGTCTCTCTCATGTCAAATTCACATGTATTTTGTTTTTGTACCGTTTTGTTTACTTTTACAGTAGATACACACATGAAGAAAATTTGACAGATTATGGACACCAAACAAAAACAAAATGCCTGTGTTTGTTGTAACAATTCCTAGTGCGTTTACCTTACTTATTTTACCATGTGTTGTAATATGACATTTTTGTTGCTAATGTATGATGATAAGTTGAAAGTACTAAATAGTTTCTAGAATTCAGGAAATTTACAACAGTCATGTTCCCATTAAATTGGTACATCTGAAAAAGAACTGTTATCCCTGGTTTACCCAAACAGTAAAAAAATCAATTCAATATCGGAATAGGTGTTATAGCATATGGAAAAAACATCCTAAAGTATCAAATAGAACGGTGTACACAGGGGCAAGAAATAGAGTGAATATGGTGACTAGAATGGCTAAGTTATCATATTTTGCAAGGAAATTAGATATCTCTCTGCCTGCTGGTAAGTTGTGGAGAAATCTGAAAAGTCTAGGAGTAACACTCACGTGGATCTAACGGCTATAGTCTAGATCCTAACGTTCTTAATGATTTCTTTTGTGAAAATTTACAAGTTAATTCTGATAACAATGATATACTACCAACAATATCTTGCTCCTCACGATTTGAATTGAACACTGTTTCACAGATTTACGTTTATGAGGCAATAATGAATGTGCGTTCTAATACTGCTGGTGAAGACGGCATATCAATCAAGTTTTTGAAAGTTATTTTGCCTTTTGTTATTGGGGCGCTCACACACATTTTCAATCATTGTGTGACGACATCAGTCTTTCCCAGACTGTGGAAAATTGGAAAGATAATTCCTATTGCAAAAGTTCCATATGCTAGATGTCCTAATGATTATAGACCTATTAGTATCCTGCCAGTACTTCCAAAAATTTTTGAATCCATCATGTCGAAACAAATGGTCAAGTACTTGAACAGTAATTCACTTCTTTCTCCATATCAATCTGGTTTTAGAGCAGGCCACAGCTGTACAACTGCTGCGTTGAAAGTCATGGATGACCTCCGTATGGCACAAGATATTGAAAATATATCTATCATGTGTTTGTTGGATTTTTCTAAAGCTTTCGACAGGGTCGATCATACGATATTATGTCAAAAGCTGAAGTATTACTACGGATTTACTGACAGAGCACTGTTGCTAATGGTTAATTATTTAACTGGTCGAACCCAAAAAGTTGTTGTCGGAAATTGTGAATCTTGTCTTAGTTTGTAAAATCTGGCGTCCCCCAAGGATCTGTTCTTGGTCCATTGTTGTTTAGTTTATTTGTTAATGACGTATTTAATGTTTGCATGTATTCAAATATACACGCGTATGCTGACGATATACAGATATACATATATATCAAACCGTTTGGGGTTAATTGAGGATATGTGCTACCGTTTGAACGAGGATCTTGCAGCTATCGGAAAATGGGCGGAGAACAACAGGCCCGATAGACCCCTTTCACACTCGGCAAGTTACTTGCGCAAGTCAGTTTTTCAACTTTCCGAGTACAAGCAAGTCTGTACCTCAAATTTATTCCCCTAACCCGACCTTACCTCTGTCATCAACAAACCAAGACTTGGGCAAGAGACTTGCCGAGTGTGAAAGGGGTCTTACTTAATCCGAAAAAGTCAATTATTCCCAGCCATATATCTTGGAGAAATGCCTCTTCAATATGTTAATAGAACTAAGCACTTGGGGTTTTATTTAAACTCTGAGTTGACTTGCATGGATCACATTAATTACGCAGTGAAGAATATATATTTTGTACTTCGTAACTTGCGTATGTCTTCAAATTTTACACCCACTGAAACAAAACTAAAACTGGTTCAGCAATTGATATTACCTCTCATTAACTATTTCTCAGAAGTCTATAGTCAACTTGATTCACGATCACTACAGAAGTTACTGGTTGCATTTAATAATGCCACACGATATGTTTATGGCATCAGTCGGTTCAGTGGCATAACATCCTGGCGTAAGATGGTGCTTGGGTGTGATTTAGTTGACTATTTGCAAATCAGAAACCTCTTGTTTTTGCATAGACTACTACATGAGCAAATTCCCTTGTACTTGTACAGTAAGCTTGTATTTGGATACTCCACACGATGCATGACGTTAATAATACCAGAGTATAAATACCTCAACTCTGGCAGACACTTCTTCGTCAACGCCATCAAATTATGGAATGCATTGCCTAATAGTATAAAATTGATAACGAGAAGAAACAGTTTTAAAACAGCCATTTTGGAATACTATATTAACGCAAATAATTAATTAATTTCATAACTTAATTTCTACTTTCATAACCTCCTGTGTAGCCAAAAACTTTATACAGGGTGTCCCCTAAACTTTTGTCTAAACTTAAACACGTGATAGCTGAGAACAAAAGCTACAATGTTTGTTCTTACGCCAATTGCCTAGGTGGCTTCGTTTTCGAGATATTCGTGTTTAAAATAATTGCATTTTTGAATGCATTTTCAATAAATGCATAATCTACTTTTTAAATGAAAAAGAAATATCATTGAAAATTGCCTCAAAATTGATTTTAAATCAAATGCGACAGGAAATGACTATTAATACAACTACAACTGAAATAAGAGACCGCTTATCTAAGTGCATAACGCAACTAGGATCTCATTTTGAAAATTTTCGTTAATAGAAAACATTTAAAAAAAAAATTCGTTTCGTTTCAAACGAAAAAATAAATTATTTAAAATCAATTTTGAAGCAATTTTTAAGTTTATTTAAGTTTAGACAAAAGTTTAGGGGACACTCTGTATACCTATATATTTTGTATTTTTTTTTATTTAACATTTTTTTATATAAGCGATAACTTTAAAATGTAATAATAGATTGCGAATACTATGTAATTTTAATGACTACCACTTGTGAAATGCCATTTGAACTATAAAAGAATTTATTTCTTATTGTTCTTATACTGAAAATCTAAAAAAATAATAATAATAATGGTCTTGAACAACTGTTAATTTATATTGATGCATTACTGTGAATGACGGGCGAAATATTTTTCCTGTAGATGCAAGAGGAAAACAAAAATGTCAGACAATGCTGGTTCCGTCAAATCTGCACTCCAAACATCGTTTTTTTCGCTTGACCATCTGAAAGGATTTTCCAAAAGGGAGAGTTACAATTTAAAAAAAAAACAAGTTGCGTGTGAGATATCAATGAATATGCCCTCGTTCAAATGGCCGGCGAGGCTTCGGTGGTTTGCCGCGAAACCGAGAGAATCACATTTCTTGATGGGTAGCGCTCTGATTTGACGGTGGCAGTAATGCCATCATCGTCTTCGAGGAAGTTCTGACCGATGATGCCTCCGGACCACAAACCAGACCAAACAATGGAATTCTGTGTGTGCATTTCCAGTTTGTAATGGCTGGTATCGTCCTAAATCCGGCAATCCTAAATCCTAACAACAGATAAAACAGCGTATCCGCCATGGACTGTCCAGATCTACCGGTCCCTATTGGAAAACACTTATTTATTAAGCGCTTTTTAGCACTTCCGGAATTTTTCTAGTTGTTTTCGATATTTGGCGCGTTTTAGCACTTTTTTGGTGGTTCCACGGCGCGTTTCTTTTCTGCAGAGTTGGCATCACTGTTTGAAATCTCGGTACACAAATCGATTTTTGTTCGAATGCACTAGAGAGTCTATAGGTAAAACTTAGACCAAATTGAGTACAAGTGTTTCGAGCAGAATTTGTGTTAAATTTTTGCTTGATCTCTTCTTGTTGTCAACCTGTTTAATTTTATTAGGGAACAACTTTTCCACTATTTTTAATTTATATTACATACAAAAAAAAACTTGTAGAATTTAATAGTTTATTGCTGTCATCATATTAATATAAATCAAAAACAACATTCAATTAGTATTTCATTCATGTTTTTCTGTAAAAAAAAAATAAATCTGAAAGGGAAACCCACTTTTTATGTGGATAGAATTTTATAAAAAATATTAGAAAAAAAATTAAGATTTCATTAAAATCGTTTTTTTGCCTCCCGAAAATTTGTGTTTTGTTTCATAAGCCGTAGTGGTGCACAGAATCGCGGAACCGGTTCTACAGAACCGGATCTTACGAGAACCGAACGGACCGGTGCTTACAAGAAACGAATAATCGTGTCGCACCCATCCAAATCGCAATGTATTTTGTTGCAGTTACAATAACAAAATAGATTGCAATTTGGATGCAATATGATTTCCGGTCGGCAGAGGCATTGGTTTAGGGCAGTGCTTTATATTACAATAATTTGTATTTCCCTGACGTCACAATGGCACATTGTTGTCCGCTTAATACAAACACTATTATGTGTTGAAAAAGTTTTTCTATTATTCTGACAATTAAAATTAAAATATTTTATATATATTTTATAGAAATATGAACATTTGCAAGAGCCGCGTACACTAAGACCCCTTTCACACTCGGCAAGTTACTTGCGCAAGTCAGTTTTTCAACTTTCCGAGTACAAGCAAGTCTGTACCTCAAATTTATTCCCCTAACCCGACCTTACCTCTGTCATCAACAAACCAAGCCTTGGGCAAGAGACTTGCGCAAGTTACTTGCCGAGTGTGAATGGGGTCTAACCATTGCACCACATAGGGTTAAAAATAACAGTCGATAATATTTTTGTCCTACCGACCTATAAAAAATACTAATATAAGAAGAACTGGTGATATTTGCGTACTCGTTTGTTGTGTTAGTTAAAAAGTATCCAAGGATGACACGTATTTTGCACCGGCACCAATGTTATCGTCCTGATTATATTTATATACTTCATATGTATACTCTGTTTTGTTAAGTCAAGAAAAACTAGAAAAAGTCAGTGTCATGAGGACTTAAGTACTTATTTTTTTGAAAATGCCTGATTTCATACAAAATCAAAACGAACATCAGCTCAATTTGCGTTAAATGTTTAAACCATGGGATTTCGTTGACACAGCTGAACGACCTCCTACCTCCAAATTTGATACAGGATTTCATTTGAAGGAGAATGAGCGATAGGCGAATAGAAAAAAACTGACTTTAAATTTGATTTTATTTGCACTTATGACTTTTAAAATAACTTTATGCGCAATAAATTAATTTTGATTTGGAGAACACAACAATTTTCTTTAATTTTTATGTATATTACGTCCAAATCTTACTTAAACTATAATCGACAAAGCTTTATTTTGTGCAAAATTATTTAAATTGTATATCCGGAATAATAGAATAGGGTTTAAGTACCCATCTGGCAACACTTTCAGCACTTGTGTTATCGACAATTGGTGAAATCGTATTATAGCAAGAAGAAGCATTGATGCATTTCCCCTACTTGTAAATTTAAAAAAAATATACATAATTAGAAAGGGAAAATAATTAGTTAGTTGATTAATTAGTGAAAATAATTAGTTTTAAGTCACTGTAAGTAACAGCAAAACTATTTTAATTCCTTAAACAATAAATGGGTGCAGGCAACCGCATGACCGATAAATTCTTCTTCGACTTGGGGACCAGTGGCACCATGTTTTGGCATACAACCGTTAATATTGACCAGTGTACGTTGCTCACTGACAGTTTTACCAACCACAATAAAAGAGACCATCTCTTTCTATTCCTCCATATTTTATTAATCTTCAATTTCCCCCAAGTACAGTGTTTTATCGCTAGACCCTGATACAACCAGTGGTTCTTTTGGACTAAAGTCAACATCATTTACACTACCATTATGACCCGGTAGTTTGTACAATATCCTTCTGCTGGTCGTGTCCCAAATGTGAACATAACGATCAGCTGAGCCCGATGAAATTTTACTACCATCCGGTGACCAGGCACAGCGCAATAAATTCTTTTCGAAGTTATGTTGATGTCCCTGGAAAATCTTAACAAATCTCTCGCCCGACACATATGGGCGAACATCCCAGATTCGCAAAGTGTTATCCATAGAATTCGACAAGATATACGAACCATCGGGTGAGAGAGAAAGACCGGTGATGGTGTCTGTGTGCCCCTTCATGGAATGCAACACCTGTTGTTTGCGTACATCCCACACTTTGATTTCATTATCAATACCTCCTGATATTACCTGTTCCGAGGTGTCATTGAATGTGACGGCTGTCACGTGAAAGGGAGCTTCTAGCGTGTGAACAGCCAACTTTTTTCTGGCGTCCCATATTTTCACCGTACGATCATCCGAGCCGGAGCACAACATTTGCATGCCACGGCGTGTGCCTTGAAGGGAATTAACAAAATTCGTGTGTCCTTTCAAGCGTCGTGTGCGCTGACCGGTTCCAATGTCCCAAATGGCCAAAGTTTTGTCGGTAGAACAGGTGAAAATTTGTGTGCCATCAGTATTAAAATGGGCCTCTAATACAGCACCGGAGTGGCCCGACATGGCAAGAATATTTTCGCAGTCACCATAAACATTCCATATATCTAAAATAAGTGATAAATACAAAAACTTTTCCACACATCGCCTTATAATTAGTACATACAAATTTGCCGGTCATAGCCGGAGGAGAGCAACATCTCTCCATCCGGATGAAATTCTGTGGTGAAAATCTCCCCCTGATGACCCTCCAGCAACATAATAGGTGCCTGCATATTTGAAGTTCTCCGCACACCCTGGAAAACACAAAATTAATAGCAAATCAGATGTGGTTGCGCTTTATAATTCTACCTTGCGCGTTTACTTACCACTTCCATTAAGGCTTTGTCCCGATTGGTGTATGCCATCAAATCACTTTTGGACTTCTTTGCTTCTTGGGCCAAAACTATACTTGTATTTGGTCTTTTGGCCATCTTTTCAGTTTATTATATTAATTTTATATAAATTTATTAGATTTGTCCACGACAACGCGTTTGTCCAATATTTAAATGAAAACAAATAACAGAGTTCTTATTATCACAACAATTCCAGAGTTGCTACAACAGGGTGGCACATGCACGTATTGTTTTATTAAGTTATTGATTTGAAAAGGTGCTGCCAGATGTGTTTTTGTCACAATAGAAATAGAAACCAGAAATGTTAGGACTGTTTTTTATTTCCAGCTAAACTAATTTTACGACCACTTTGTATGGGAATTAAAAACTTGTTTATTGTTACCAACTGTCTAATTTAAGAAAAGGTAATAACTGACTTGTCATTTCTTGTGAATGAAAATAAGTGTGTATTTGTATTTCTTGCTAAACTACATTTTCGACGATTTTGTATAATTGTCCGCTTAAAATCGCTTAGAGTAAAATCGCTTAAAGTGATTGAAAAGTTAGTTTAGAAGGGAATAAAAAACAGGCATAATGTTACCAAACCTGAGAAACTCTGAAAAGTTAACGTGCAACATTGGGTTCTATTACAATTGTATTTTTAAATCTCTAAATTTTAGGGGACCGTTTTTATTCTCTAAATTGAATTTTATGACCGATTTTATTAGTTTTAGTTAATAGATCTGTTTTTTATTCACTGCTAAACTAATTTTTCGACCACTTTGTATAAAGCGGCTACCCATACAAAGTCGTCGAAAAACTAGTTTAGCGGGGAATAAAAAACACGCTTAATGTATGAGTTCACACTGCAAACTGGCAAGGTCAGGAACATTTGCCTATTGGGAAAAATGGTTGTTTTGTTGGAATAATATACCATTCAGTTACGCACGCTCACTTGTAGGACTAGTTTCGAACTCCGTGACAAGTTCATCAGATGCCTAACTACTGTGTCTGAATTGATGCCATCGGTAGATCACCAATCGTCTATATGTATACACACTCAAATATATATGTATGCAAATTAGTATCGACCGAAGATCCCTAAGTACTAACACACACGGAATCGATTGAAAAAGGATAAGGATTTTTTATTTCTAAACTAAATTTTGGACGACTTTGTATGGCGAGCCGCTTAAAATCACTTAAGCCCTGAACACATTGCAATCGAAATCTCGTGTTTGGAACATCTGTTTTTCAATACAACAATCACCTGTTAATTAACACGAAATCTCCATATGAGAAATACTGCTGCAATGTGAACGCAGTTTCATATCACTTAGCGCTCCATACAAAGTGGTCGAAAAACTAGTTTATCAGGGAATAAAAACAGGTCTAATGTTTCACAACAACGTGCGGTAAATGTTATATTTGTTGGCAGCAGTTGTGGAAAATGTGACACAATTGTTCCACTTTTGGTACAATTACAATACAGAGAGTATAAAACTAGAAAGTGAGAAGCATAGATAAAGGAAATAACTGGATATTGCACATGCCTCGGGAATGGGGGATATTTTCAAGATGGAGCTGAAAGCAATAATTATAACATTTGATCCCAACAGTGTTGCCAGATAAAGTCGGTCACAAATCGTCAAATTGGAGGTGCAGAAATCGTCAAATCGTCAAAAAAAATTTTCGAAATCGTCAAAAAATCGTCAACATTAAAAACTGCAATTGCTGTACCAAATATCAATATTTTTGGGGGGGGGAAAACAGTAAAACAAAGCAATTAAATCAATATGTTATAGTAATATTTTTAAAATTCATATATCTTTATTTAAACTCTATTCCGAAATCTCTTCAACTATTGGTCAAACAACCAACGAACAGAGTTGACAAATATGTGTACGAACACAATCGGAGCGATAACGTAGGCGGTACAAATTTGTACACGTATTCTTATGGAAGAAAAACAAAAGCTGGCATTTGACGTCGCTTCTGGCGTAAACGACAAAAATTAGAATTCTTTTTATTTCCCTGGCGTCAAGGCGCAGAATGTTGGCGGCTTAATACAAAAATAAAACAACACTGGAGATTTCTGAAAGAAATGTGAACAGGAATTGTAAATTTATATTTTATAGGGTAAAAAAGAAGAGTCGATGCAGTTTTTGTCCTTCATGAATAATTTTCATTAACCCCTAATTGGCTGACCCCCGATTCAATTGTGTGAATTTGATTAAACGTCACACAGATAATATTTAGGGTATTTACATACATATGTATGTATATTATTGACACGGTATGTTTTATACATTAATATCGTAACTTTTTAATAGTTCTATACTTCCCCAGCCCGTCTACAAAAATGTAATCTCGATAATTCTATTATTTCATAAATGGTTCCATTTGTGGGGAGTTTTTCTACCCAAAATCCCTTGATGGGTTAAGTTTATGTTTAAATATAGTATATAGCTGTCGCTCTTGCATTACCAACAATTTCAATTTTGGAATAGACTAAAAATCGTCATTCCAGAAGCTGAAATTGTCAAATCGTCATTTTATGTTTTTGTGACTAAAAATCGTCAAAATGACGATAAATCGTCACTTCTGGCAACACTGGATCCCAAATAAAATATACCTTGCGAGGCGTATTTACAACAGGTGATAGCAGTAGGTGTTGTAGGCAACATCAACAGGCATTTTGTTTTATTTAGTGGGCCGATGCTGTACAAGTCAACACAAGCGAATACCGACAATAACAGTACACCAAAAAAGGACATAACCAAAATGCATTTGAATTAGAAAGTGGGGAACACAACGACATGAAAAAATTTAAATTAGTTGTTAGCACAACCTGGAAAATTATTCTATTTTTGTATTGAAAAAATGTCCCACACTGTTGAATAAACGTCAGTGAATGTTATGAGAAACGTCAATGAAAGTTACAAAACGACAACACAGCACCTAGTGGCAGTACTTGACAACGCCTGTGGGATATCTGTCTTTTCCTTTATCTATGGTGAGAAGCTCTCCTCAATCCCTTCATGGGATGTTAAGGGACACTATTTTTTTTTTTTGTACATTTCAAACGCCGACAATATTAAAAATAAAAATTTTATTCTTTTACACCAGACAATTTTAAACTGCGAAACTAAAACCTGGGCAGTAAATTTTTAAGCATGTTTCCAATTTAATTAGAAATATCCCAGATATTAATAACGAAAATCGGCTTATCTTAAATGGTTGAATTAAATAGTACAACGATTTAATATTTATGACTTTGGAAAGAGGTTTCCACAATATCAAATGGGCTACGAATTTATTGTTTTAAAATTGTTTAGAGAATGTTAGCCATTCCATACTCTTCACCATATCTTGAACAAGGTTTACAGTAAGTGGTGTCTAAATTAGAATAAAGCATAGACAAGGGTTCAAATGCAGTTTACACACATAAATTGGATATTTTTCACCAATGATACAACTTGTCAACATTTCAGAAATTTATACACATAAACGCGTGCGCTCTTTTACAAAATATTTAAATAAACATGGTAATGCGGATATTAAGTGCCTTGTTTCTATTTTTTCATTGACTTCTGCCAAATCGACATGTCTAACATTTTAATTTCTGATATCTCGAGAACTTGGCGAAGTAAATTTTATATTTTGTTTTTGCTCTTATGTTAGGACCCTTATGTGATTTTTACTAAATCTGTACACGATATAAACATACATGGGAGTGCAATTTAGTAGATATCTACATATGTATGTATGTTCAGCTAACATTAAAGAAACATAATCAACTTACAAATCTTTTGTCAAATTTAAATTTTAACTTTAAAATTAGAACGGGCACAACTCATTGGTTTGTGAGAGGCTCTCCCTAATCCCTTCATGGGATGTAACGGGTATCCATTTATTTTTTAAACTACCACTTTGTATGTGAGCTAAGCGATTTTGAGCGGTACCGCATACAAGGTCGTCGAAAACTAAGTTTAGCGGGAAGGAAAACACGCTTAGACATTTTAAAAGTCATAAGTGGCAATTTCAATTTAAGTCTGTTTTTTCAATTCACCATACGTTCATTCTCCTTCACATTCTATCCTGTATCATAATTTAAGTTAAGAGGTCAAACAGCTGTTTCATCGAACCCTGCCATAGAGTAAGATATGGAGCATGGTAAAATAAGTGAAGTAAACGCAGTAGGAATTTTTGTAATTTTAGGCAACAAAAGCAGGCATGTTAAAATCTGTCAAATTTTCTACATACGTGTATCTACTGTAAAAGTAGAAAAGTAGTAGAGAAAGAAGAAGAAAGAAGCAAGAAAAGAGTTCAAATCAGCTGTTCTAACGAATTTGTTTTACCATGGTACAGAGTGTGCATGTGTGTTTCAAATCCATCAAATTATCGTCGAAAGCCAATGCTTAAGAGAAGAAAACTGGGCTAAAGACACTTTGAATATAGTTTTTTATGCCAGTTTTTTCCTTCAGAATTTTAACGTAATACAGATAAAAATTAATGAAAACTGTTGCGATCTTCCAATCAAAACCAATTTATCGCATATATAAAGGTATTTTAAGTTTAAAGTCAGGTTTTTGCGATTCGCGTATCGCTCATTATCGTTCATATTCTATCCTCATCAAATTTGCAGCTAGGAGTTCGAGCAGCTGTCATGGAAACCCCTTGATATAAAGCGAAGCCATGAGAGTTCCAGTTTCACCAAATTCTCGTCGAGTCACTGGGATAACAACAGTTTTGATACGTTTTTTTATGCCAGTTTTTTCTGTTCGAATTTGGACGCAATACAAATAAAAATCAAAGAAAATTTTTATGTTCCTCACACCAAAACTAATTTATAGCATGTAAAGTTAATTTAAATATTATAAGTTGCAATTAAATCCAAATTTTACGTCAGCTTTTTCTATTCACCTATCGCTTATTCTCTTTGAAACTATGTATATCCTGTATCAAATTTGCAGCTAGGAGGTCGATCAGCTGTTTCATCGAAACCCCCTGAGCCATAGAGAAATATATAAAGAGTTTGCATGTGTGTTTCAGTTCCACCAATTTTTTGTCGAAAGTCACTGGGCTAACGATAGCTTTGATACGTTTTTTACGCCAGTATTTTGAAGAAATACAAAAAAATATAAATAAAATTGTTGTGTTCATTCCAAGGCTGATCTAGTAGAGGTTAACACAGTAGGATTTGTTGTGGGCACCAACAACAGGGATTTTGTTTTTGTTTTATGGCTCTAACTGTCAAATTCAACACTAATACATATGACCAAACAAAGTAAACAAAAAAGTACAATAACAAAATACACTGAATTAGACAGATAGTCATAAGAAAGCAAAAACAATTGTTCTAATGCGTTAACCTCAGCCTTGGTTCATTCATATCAAAACTGATTTAATGCCTATAAAATTATTTTAAAAGCTAAAGTGCCAATAAAATCCAATTTAAATTCAGTTTTTCCAATTCGCCTAACGCTCGTTCTCTTTGAAATCACATCCTGTATCAAATTTGCAGTGATTAGGTCGACAGCTGTCTGTCCGAGCCAAGGAGAACGAAACAAAATGAAACTAGAAATTGGCACATGGGCATTAATAAGTTTTCTGAATCACTCTTGTAAATACACGATTCCTAAACCCTGCGGTTCGTGTCTTTGCTTCAGACAACACATACAAAAGCTAACGGCTGTTAAATTACACAATTGTATACCCTTCCCTGTATTTATGCATTCGTCGTAAACGATAACCAATATTTTTGAACAGCTAATTAATAATTAAATTTTTGTTTCGATTTCTCAATTTTTATTACAAAAATATACGCATTGCGATATTGTAAAGTCACTACAAACTATTTACAAACGTCACTCTCTGCATTTAACGATGTATTACTTTTGAAAACTAAACCGGTAAAGCACTTGAGCTCGAAGATGTACTTACACTACTCTTAAATAAGGAACCAAAGAATTTAATACCCGACGATCCACCCGGCACTGTGCCCAATACCATAAATGCCAATGCGATCATTTGGGCCAACGCGAAGAGAACAGTCATGGCCGTACTCTGCATCCATAGGGAGCAATACAATGTGGCAAACATACAGCTGAAGTAGGCAGATGAGACTAGAGCCCTCTGTTTGGTGAATAGAGTTTTGAAGAAAGCCATAAAGCCGGAGAGGAAACAGAAACTCAGTATGAAGAAGAAGCTGCCCATTGTATATAAAAGGGCGAATTTCCGTGTTTTCAGCAATAGAACGGGAATGTAAAACAATGAAAGAGTTATGCACAATGTGCCCATACCCAGACATGCCACAAAGCCCACAATGCGTTGTAGTCGTGACTAAATCATCACAGATGACGGGGGGTTTAGGAAGAAAAGGGGTGATTATTGCAACTTCTTCTATAAAATGTAATATATTTCTTGACTTACCAGCTTGGGACAACAAGAGTCCTGGGTATCTTTCAGCCAACTGTTGGCCTCTGGTTCGGAATTCCTGTTGAACATTTTGCCAAATTCGGGCACTTTAAGTTGTGGCATCTTCACGTTGAACTTTTTCTTTTGTTCGCTCTGCAACAATAGATACTGATCCAAATCATCTTTTAGATTTGCCATTTTATGCTGAGATTGTTGTGCTATTCAATCTAAAAACTATTCTTTGTGTTGACCAGATGTGCCACGAATTTATGTTTATTGTTTAATTTGTGCTGTAGTTGCGTTGCGTTCATTTATGAGTTGTTTTTCTCTCTTTTTGTATTGCCCCAAAAACCTCAAAATTGAGTATCAGCTGTTAAGTAGTTGTTGAATTATGTGTTGAAATTACAGAGTTGTATAAAGTATATACACTGAGAGAATTTACTATGTGTGGATTTCTGTGATGGTTTTTAAACACCCAGCTGGTTTCCCTACTCTGTTTTTTTTCTCAAGAGCAATTTTATTTTCCTGACCTAGCAGATCTGGGATTCCTACAAGCGGCTGAATTGCTTTTGGTAGGGATTGACTCAAAAAATTAAAATTAGCGATACAAACAAGAATGCGAGATTTTTAAAATTAACCGGGACAGGGACAAGTATGGACAGTTGGGAATGGGTAAGTGTGGGTACATAAACGAAAGGTATTAGTCTCACGAATCAAGCGGTGCCATAATTTGGTTCGTACCACGTCTGTAAGTCTTTTTAAATCCAAATTAATGATCGCGCGGGTCCAAAAATATGTTTTTTTTAAACATAAATAGTATGCCGAAGTCGGTGTTGGACCTACACAGTGGGTTTCTATGGCGCGACTGATCGAAAAGGTAAAACGGAAATGATGTAGAATGAGAGACCAAAGAAGACATAGAGATTATAGACAATGCAGTAAACTAAGTTTAAATAGTGTTGGATTGCTAATAATGACAGGTAAATTATATTTATATTGTTTGCATCGAACGAAAATACGCATTCCCTTTTATTTCTGTCCGTATTATGTCCAACCAAAGAGTAAATTACAAAAGCAACTCGAACTCGATGAAATGACCTACTACCTCGTCGTCATCAAGAGAACGTGAAGAGAGGGATAGCGGCTCTTGTCAATTTCTCTATGACCTACCCCAGAGGAGAAAACTCCTAACCCGGCCACGGGAAAGCTGTGTAACACAAAAATATTAAAAATAAGATGAAAAAATAGAATATATTAAATTCCGATAACTTGATAACTAAGCGAATTGTCGAAAAATATTCTCTATTATTTTGGCGTTATTTAGACCCTTTTTACAAAAAAAAATTATAAAATCATATTTTTTCTAATTTTTTTAATTTTATCTCTGGATAAGGTAGATATCGGAAAAAATTTAAGCAAACCACAGACTTGTAATTCATGAGCATGAACTTTGTCGATAACTTAATAAGGCTGATGAATTTGAAAAAATATTACCAAATAATTTTGTAAACATGCTAGCGATGTGAACAACTTCGATAACATTTTTATTTGATAGCTAGAAGGGCGATAAATCGAACATAAACATCAACGATAGCTGATGTTCATGCTCATGAATGTCAAGTCTGTAGTTCTCTTTACGCTTTGCTCTTATTTGGACGCTTTCTATAAAGCGCGTTGGGAAAATCGTTTTTTTTTTATAAATTGGCCTATTTTGGGGTTTTTGGACCCTGTGGGCGCCCCTGCTAGAGTGTTAAAAAAACCGGTATTTTCGACTAACCGGTTTTCGGGTTATTCGAAAAATCACTTTTTCAGAAATCCGGTTTTCGGTTTCACAGAAAAGGAAAAACAGGTGAAACCGGTTAATTTTCGATTTTAATTACGATTCTTTTTCGGGGTTTTCGTTTCGTATGGAAAACAATATGTTAAAATTTTTAAAAAAAAAATTGATAAAAAATCAACATAAAAAACATTTTATTGTCTTGGTTTGTTTACATTATTCTGAAAATAATATAAAATATGTCCGATTTTCATATTTTTACATTTTCCGATAAAGAACACATCCGTTAATTCAATTAAATTGAGTTCAATTCAATCCAATTCAATACAATACAGTTCAATTCAATACAATTCAATGTAATTCAATTCAATCCAATTAAATTCAGTTCAATTCAAATCCATTCAATTCAATTCAATCCATTTCAATTCAGTTCAATTCAATTGAATTGAGTTCAATTCGATGCAATTCAATCAATGCAATTCAGTTCAGTTCAATTCAATTCAGCTCAGCTCAATTCACTTCAATTCAATTCAATGCAATTAAATTCCATCAATTTAGTCCAAGTCAATTCAATCCAATCTAATCTAACTAAGACTAATCTAGTCTAATTTAGTTTAATTCTTTTTATCTTCTTAATTGAATTGAATATTCCTATTGTTGTTCCAATCTCAAAATTTCACAGCTGCATTTAAATTTAACAATAACGTTTTATTTTTAAATTAAAATGTAAATCATATTCCAATTTGTGCCGGTTTAATGTAAAATTGAGGAGTTTAGTTCATATACATATTAAACTTATTTAAATTTCAACATCATGTTCGAATTTGAAAGCAATTTTCATGAATGATAATCATTTGTTTCTATTTTTTCGACCTTTATTTGATTAATTATTCTCGACTAATTGTTCCAGCTTTAGGTCTCTATTAATTAATATAAAAACTTTCCTGAAGAAGATTTCCAAAGGAAATCGAAATATCGAAAAGAACAAAAAAGTTTTATGAAATCGGAAGAGACCTAAAGCTGGAACAATTAGTCGAGAATAATGAATGATAATCATATAAATTGTAAAAAATTAATTGATATACTAATTTAAATTATTATTTTCTATTCGAATGATGAAATCATTGCGAAATTAAAACCTGTTTAAAATCATATTATTATTATACTTCAAAACAGATGTCGTGTTACTTAATTCAAAAAAATTATTAATATATGAAAATTATATCTTTTTTTGTTTAGTTATTAGAAGTTTGTAAGAACTTTTAACACAAATTGAGTATAAACCAGTTAACCGACATATAATAACTGGATTTCCGTTTATTCGAAAATTTAGTTTTTTAAAAAACCGACACACGGTTAATTGCACGAAACCGGTTTTGAACACTCTAGCCCCTACGTAAATTTTTTTCCATGTTTCGTTTTCTTGGCACATTTAAATCTTGCTATAAAAAAAATTTACAGGACCAAATTGAAACACTTCTGAGATAACGTTTATTATTGTATTAACATTAATAATTTGCATTGTTATTATTAAAAATTTGGTGAATTTGTTATAAAATTATTTATAATTATTTTACATTTAAACACTAGTCTCTGCCAAAACGGAAAAAAATATGGAAAAATTTGGCTTATAAGTACATATCTATTTCACAGGTGTCTCTCCAAAAACAAAAACAAAAGTTAAATAGCAAGGTGCAAACGCATGGCTTCGGAGTTATGGTCCCCAAAGTTATTTTACATTTTCACCAATCAGGTACAATTAGGAAATAAACGATACAAATTAAATACACTTTTTCTATAACTCGATTAGTTATCGAGATATCGGATGTTAAAATTTTGAAAAATTATCAGAGTTGTAATGGAAGTGGAAGAAAACGTAAAGGAAATATACTTCACTGAACATGTACATTAATGATAACACATACAAACACAATTAATATAAAAGGTAGTGTTATAAGGACAGCTGATATTGCTTTCTTTCTTCATTTTCTAAATACCAAAGAAATATAAAAAATGACTGCCAGAATTGGTATAATTCCATAATGGCGTCATGAAATACGAAAATGTCAAAACAAAATTGACTAAAAATGCATGTAAACACCTTTTTACCGTAGAATGAAAATCACGACATAATCGTGATAAAAGAGTGTATGTAAACGCGTTATAAGAAACCTACGAGTACGCTGTGACCCATTCTCCTTAAATAAAAAATTCGGTGCCAACACATATTTTCGGAGTTATGGGCCCCCAAAGATCGGACATACGAGACGGTACTACTTGTGGGCCGTCTTCTGAAACCACTTTTTTATGTAAAAAGAGTTGAAATAAACAAAAATAATTAAATTAATTTGTTCTACATCGATAAGTCTTAGTTATCGAGATATAGGATAATGAATTCTTAAAGATTATCGAAACAAATATGGGTATTAGTAGTATTTTTGTGTTATAAAGCTTTCTGTTTGGCCGGGGTTAGGGATTTTCTTTTTTTCACATAATCACTAAATGCCTTGTTATCAGTACTATTCTGCGGTAAGGTTTTTTCTCAAAAAGTGGGATTACAAAAGTCTAATATTGGATATAGGCTCGCAACGGGTTAATGTATCTTAAAGTTGTGTACGTAGCTTTGAAGGTATTTTCATAAGATTCTCAACGATATCCATATTATAGCAGTCCGTCAATATACATATGTATGTGAAATATATGGGGGGACTATATGATCCAACTTTGGATACCTGTAATCTGGGAAATATGGGCGAGAACCCAAAAACAAAACGTTAACATTTTTCTGGATGACAAGTTCTATTCAGTGATGGTAATTGGGATTAATCAGCTGTGAATTCATCATCAGCTGTGCTGACATTAATTTCTCTTTCACCACAAGGTGAACTTTTCCTTGTTACGAAGTTGCCAGACTGCCTGTTACAAGTATTGGTTACAAAATTGTAACAAATTTATGGTGAGAAATTATTGTAACCAAATTGTTAGAATAGCCTGGTAAATATTCGAAATGAGCTAAGTATCAAGCAGATGAAAAGTGTGCAAAATGTTCATGAAATTTTCGATATTTTTTATGCACTTACTTTTATGCGAATGAAAATTTCGCATGATCTTAATATGGGTTTTTATTTACAACCACTTTATACTGAAGTGTGAAAGTTAAAGCCGTTCCGGATACATGGATTGGTTTAACAGTTAACAGAACTAGAAAAGTCTAAATTTGACAAATGCTGTAAGAAAAAACAGAACATAAATAGAACATAGAAAATAAAACAAAGAGCTTTTGCAAGCCTAGAGTCGGTATATACATATGTACTATGTATATATTAAGTTATAAATAGTGGTATTTATGTAAACACGCAAGATCCTGGAAATCTAGGACAGAAAATGTCAGAACAAAAAATTGTCTCATACAATACGACTTGCGCAAATGTAGAAAAGTTTCGAGTCTATTTTACTGACCAAACATGGAAAACAAAACGTTGGGAATTTTGAAGCTCCGACATCCTGTATTCTGACAATAGATGCACGGTTACGCAGAGCTTCTTGGTTCAAGAAAACGCTTCGAGTTTTGGTAGTTTTGTATCCATGAATACCACTAATATAAATAAGAAAAGTTATACTAAACAACATTACGAGATTTGATAAAATGGCAAGAGAATGCAATCCATGGCGCCATGAACTGAGGACATTTGAAAATACTCAAAACAAAAATTTAAAACACGGTAACTCGTTCAGTTATCGAGATATCGAAAGTTGAACTTTGAAATTTACATTGGTACCTGTTTTGAAAAGCAAACATTATATTAGCAGATCTTGATGAACAACAAGCGGTCTGTTCAGACTTATCTGGCAGTGAATTTAGTTAGTCAAATGTCGGACTAACTTATTCACATTTCGAAGCGAATTTCAATAATTTCAACTTTCGATAACCGCATTATTTATTTAGTTTCATCGGCTAACGAATTTAAATTTCCGATAACTCCATAACTTAGTGAGTTTACGAAACTTTCGTCCAAAGATTCACTTTCGTCCAAAGATTCGCTTCGCTTGTCATTTTAAATACCACATACGAGTCCTAAACAAACTAAGTACTTGTTGTAAGATTTTCGGCGATACTAAAGTCGAGCTGAATATGAATAATAAATATTTTAAAAAAACTTATTTTGTCAGGTTCTTAATTGGTCAAGAGATGATGTCAAAAAATCCTGGGAATGTGGTAAAATACCGCACTTAGATCGCAGTTCATCGCAGGTAGGATAGGGATAACCTTATATTCTAATCTTTGCTGTTTACAACGCCCAAGTTAGGATTAAATACCATTTCAGGTGACAAATCCGCGCTTGTTGTGTTTGCACTTCGTCATTAAAAACGAAACAATTGTTGGTAAAGCTACAACAACAAAAATCGTTAAATCGTCTCTCAAACTTTTCATAAGTTTTTATGAATAAGGCCGAAAAGTTTAATAAAAATCATAGGATAGATTATTTATAGGAATCAGGAAAATACGCTTGATTTGCTTTATGCAACGCTGTTTTATCTCACACTACGAACGAATAGTACGTTTGTTTACAACCATTTCAATCACGGCGCATCGATGTGGTGGTGCCACTAGAATGTCAGATTTATGTATTTATCGCATTTCTTAGGTATTTATTGTTTCTCTAACATATGTTTTTAATACTTTTTTGTTTACTTTTATTCCTGGAATACATTTGTGGTAAATTTGATTGAGGGAAAATACCAGACAAAGCAACATGCCTATTGTTGTCGGCTTGGTGTGTTTGTTGTCGTAGTAACACTACCTCGCCAATGCGTCTTGACTTTCAATAAAATCAGGAAAACCCCCAATGCGAACACTTCAGATTTTGTTAGGACATTTGATACGAAATAAGGAAAATATTTAGCAGTGCTAATGAGCTATTAGGGATTTCACGATGGTGTCGTTTAATATTTAAAGCTCTAGAAAAGTTTCCCAATGGGAAACGTTTGTCTCTGCCAAAAACAAAATGTATGAGAAAACAATTTAATTTCATTACAAAAAAATATATAAAAAAATATATACATATATATAACCCACGTTCTTATGTACAAGAACCCCGCACACTACCCATTGCACCACTGATCTGATATTCCAATCTGATGATTGTTTTCAGAAGATATATCAGATATCATATGCAATTTTTCCAAACCCAGCACCGGGCCCCGGGTTCTCACCTCAAAATTGTTGCTTTAGATTCCCGCAAACTACTTGGAAGGGAGGACCTAAAAAAACAAGTGTATCTTTCCGAATGCAGGTGCTGACATTTCAAGCTCGTTGGGACGTCATGTACTTGCGGGGTACAGGAATGCGACGATTCCATTCTGATCTATGTGGAATAAGAATGTGGTACTGCTTGTCAAAGAATGATTCGGCCAAAGTCTAATCGACAATACCGGAGGTTCACGCATTGTGTTGAGAATGACACGTTGTCCGAAGCCATTTTGTGACCAGAGTGGCGGTTCCCTAAGTCTAACAACAGTAGCCGTAGCATGCTGCCTAGCTACATACGTTGTACTAAATGTAGTATGACAGTAAAACAATTAAATTCCATGAAGGGATAAAGGAGAGCTTCTCACAAACCAGTGAGCTGTGCACGTTCTAGTTTTGGACTCACTGATTGGGACCGACAGTTTTATATCGCCTCCGAACGGTATTTTGAGAAGCTTTTTCATGGCTAAATACTCAATAGTGTCGCCGTCACTAAGCGAGGTGACCGCCGTCGAAAGAAATGTAAGGTAGTCAGAGCAGGGATCGAACCCACGTTCTCATGCACAAGAGTCGCGCACACAACCATTGCACCACCGAGGGCCACATGTACCACATTTACCCTGCTTTTACACAAGACAAGACAATTGAGAATGTGTGTTAGTTGCTTAATTTACTGTCTTCGAAATATCAGAGACAGGGACGAAAATAATGAGAGCATAGAGTAATGTCATATAGAGCTGCCATCTTTCTCATCTGACGTTTGTTTCACACTCTTCGTGGTGCGGTCGGTGCAATAGAGAGTTATTTGACATAAATTCATCATCCCAAGATCATTTTCCGAAGACCATCTTGCGGTGGTATGGAGGGCCTGGATGCCCCCAACAGTACTGCTATTAACCGCTATTACCACGTCATCGGCAATACACTTCTTCTCCAGACACAGCAGAATACTCCTCATGGAGGGATTCTATAGCAGAGACCCCCTTGATTCGTTTCTCTGCTGGCAAATCTGTAAAGGTCCGTTGACCCTAAGCTAGCCAAAGTGTGTCTCTTTGCAAGAAGGTTGTGGAAAAAACAACCTGAGCCGTGAGTGCCACAGTTATTGTAACGTCCCAGTAAGACAAGTACACTATACGTGTTCGCATTTTGTATAGTAACCAAACTGTACTATACTTCTCTAATATACGATTCTTAAGAAAATAGCATACAAAGTATATGGAAATGTTTACAAATAATCTTCGTGTTTTGTCTTCGTATCTGATAAACAACCTTTACCTACATTGTTTATTGTAATGTTTACAATTTTAATACGATTCTGATGAAAATGTATGGCAGAATGATATACAATCAGTGCCTACAGTAGAATTAAATTGTATATAATAACGTTTGTAGCGTAGTACTCAATGCTGAAGAGAAAATGTAAAGAACTGTGTACAACCCCAATACCACTGTATATACCATGTAGTCCGAGGCGTATAGAACCAGGGCGTTTCGATGGTACAGCTTGCCGTCCTCCAAGCTGCAAATTTGATACAGGATAAAATTTCAAAGAGAATGAGCAATAGACGAATAGAAAAACTGCTTTAAATTTAATTTTATTTGCACTTCTGCACAACTTCATATGCAATAAATTAATTCTGATTTGAAGAACAGAACAATATTCTTTAATTTTTATTTGTATGACGTCCAAATTATGGGAGACAAAACTGGCATATAAAAAGTATCAACTGAAACACTTATCGCTTCTCTTTAGTATTTCTCTATATATAGAATCACTCAAATTAATAATAAAAAAATATAAGTTTTGGATTTCTTATTAATAATTGTTAATATGTACATATGTACAATAAAATTCATATTTCATTTACATATTTGTATAAACCACGTGTGAACGCTTACACGTATCGAACACCACTGAGAATAGAACAGTCCACAATCAACCAAACTAACGTTTTATTACGAATAAACATATTAACACTGTACACTTTTTCAATAAACAATGTATGCCATGAAGTATAATATCCAATCAAAATTATCATGAAATTGACTAAAACATTTTAAGCTTCGTCAATTTACACTTTTTCAGTAAACAAAGTATGTGAAGATGTATGAAGTTGAATTAGAGACGAACACAATTTTATCATATTCTATACTCTACTTATATATACAAAGTATGCGAAGATGTGTGGGAGTTGTCTTTTTTGTCTCATACACAATCTCTGTATACTTTAATTTCCGAAGTATTCGGGAAAAGTTCTATTGGGTTATAGGTGGTAACTCTCCTATTGTTTTTCAATTGCTCATTATTGTCCACGTGCTGATCAAAAATGGAAGCATCTAAAGTAGTTGAAATAATGGAATTATTAAAAACTAATAATAATAAAAGGTTGAATGTAAGTCATATGACGATCCAGATAATAAAGCGGAAGAAAAATATTGAAACTTCAACTGCTCCTGGACGCCACAGTAAGATTAACGACCGTACTTGTCGTCATTTGGCAAAATTAGTGACAATGCAATTACCCAATCTGCGGCACTAAAAACGTTAAATATTGACGCCAGTGAGTGGATTGCTCGTCGAAGTCGAAAAAGATTGGGTGCTAAGGCTGCAGATAAGAAAAATAAACCATTTGTATCACAAATGAATACAAAGCTTCCTAAAGAATTCGGTATACGAGATCAGGACTGAGGCTGAATGGAAGAAGGTAAAGTATTAAATTCGAAACGTTTTAAATAATACAATCTACACTGTCTTCCCCAATCATTACCTCCTTATCTCAAGTGGAAGAAAAGTGTTCTCTCCACACTTTTAGCACACACTGCTTATCAGTCACCAGCTTCCCATTCTCGTCCTTGCAGGAGGGCAGCCCATTATTCGATCGTTTTACCCTCTGTAAAAAATTTCGGGATTCATTGTTCATCCCGCACATTTCTGTATTTTCACTCTCTCTCTCTCTCTCTGCTCCCACTGCCATTATCTCCTCCTAAATACATAATTGGATTTCCCTCGTTCGCAGCCTCTTGTACTGCTCATTCGCAGCACTCGTTGTAACTGACTATTTCGTTGCCATACGTGCGGCGCCTTTTTCATCAGATGCAATGCGACAATCTTCGTCATACCATGGCTTATCCTTCTGCGGTTTTTGATATCCAAGTTCAGTCCTTGCAGCAGCTTTCAAAGAATAAGAGATGTGCTTCCACTGCGCATATGTGTCCTCGTTAGGGGGTATATTCTGCCGTAGCAGAAGAGAGAGCTTCTGTTGATAGGACATTGATATCTAGCTTTGCCCGTGTTCGGCTTCGTACGTTTTTCGCCCTGCTCAGTCTTGTGCGAATTTTCGCAGCCTCTTGGCACCTCGAATCACACGTACATCCATTACACTAGAAGAGTAACTGCCATCTATTACCAAGTGATCAATCTGGTTCTTCGTCCTCTGATTATTATATATCCAGGTCGCCTTATGTATGTCCTTATGCTGGAATCGAGTGCTACGAACTACCATGTACTTCGCAGCGGCGAAGTCTATCAGTCTTATTCCATTATCGAAGGTGGTATCATGTAGACTGTGATTACCGATGGTTAGTCGAAAGACACTTTCCTTTCCCAATTTGGCATTAAAATCGCCTAGAATAATCTTAATGTCATGGTCAGGCAGCGTTCGTATACTCCCTCTAGACGCTTATAAAATGATTCTTTGACCTCATCATCTTTATCCTCTATCGCAGTTTTTCTTTCTGGTGCAAACATCGAAATCGAATTTCCTGTATCGCTGTGATGTCAGCTTTATATTTTCCGAGGGCATCCGCCAGTTGGAAGTGGCACCCATCCTGTATAGCGTTCGCACATTCCATGTACATATCCTTAAATCGTGGTCCTTATAACGTTTGCGAGGGTCGTCAACAGTTAGATGTTCTCCCCGTTCATCATATTCTCCGTGTAATCTCATTGCCTATATAACGATAGCGGGAGGCAAACCCAGCCCACAGTGGTTTACATTTTACCTACAGCCAGGATGATTATGTTTCAGCCGCCCATAATGGATCAGACGCTGACCAGAAGACAGTGTGTCGAAACTGGATTTTGGTTGCCTCAATTTTGATCCGCCGTTGGCCAGAGAATATGTTCACTACGTCGAAGAGCTTCAGTGACAGGGTCACCTAATAATCCTGAGACGAATCAGTGATCGCATCACCAATCAGGCTGTTCGTTCATTTCGCCTTCTCACTTTAGCTAGCTAAGGGAGGTTTCTGATAAAGCCATTGCGCAGGACATACTGCGTGGAAGTAGTGCGCTGCTTGGACTAACCTATGAAGGAATCATTTCTGGCCACTTCCAAGTGAATGGCTATCAGAAATTTTCCTCCTCCAAGGGCAGTCGCAGTTTTAAACAACTAGACCTCTATTTATAGAGATAGAGAATGGTATTCAGCTTGAATAGTGAAATAAAAGTACCAGTAAAATGGTCGAATAAATAAAAATCGTCCCTAAATATATTTAGTTAATTATTTGTTTTTTTCTTCTAATCAAATATTTAAAATGTATAAATTTAGGTATTTCCAAACTGTGTCAAACCTGTAACAATTTTTCTCGTCACTACATTAGGGTGTCCCATCACTAAAAGAGTTTTAAAATGGCATAACTCTGGAACAGTAACTGCAAATTCAAAATTTTTTCTACACAATTGCTTGGCATTTATCCGTCTTTTTAATTGCATCATTTGTGTTTTAAATTTTCATAGAAATTTAAAGCAAATCCGATGCAAAAATAACAAACAGTTTATAATATTTGTAGTTTCATACAATGGGTAAATGGCTTTAAAATGGTATAACTCTGGAACAGTACCAACAAATTAAAAATTTTTTCTACAAAATTGCTTGGAATTTATACGTCTTTTAAAGTGCATCATTAGTTTTTTTTAAATTTGCATAGGAATTTTAAAAGTTATAAAGCGTTACTAACAAAATGTATACAAAATTTACGAAAAATTGTAATACGTGGTACCTTATTCAGCAAAATCATTGCCAAAACTGGTGGTTTATGCATATACAATAAAAGTTTGATCGTGTTGCTTTAAAAATATTGACTTACAAACTAAGAAAATCGTGGTTATTGGCCGAGTTATAAATAAAATTCAAAAACGTCCGGAATACCCGATTTTTGGGGAAAATTGGACTTGTGCGACCTCTAAACCTCTTCCAAAGAATCTGAAAAATCTCAAAAATACTTTACCCTATAAGCTTTCCAATCAAGCTTGAGCAACCATGAAAATCGAAAAAGAAAAAGTTTTTTGGGACACCCTACTGTACATACATCAATACGAGATAAGTAAATGATGTTTTCAGCATTAATTTTCGTAGCAATTTTCAAGTTTAAAGCTCCGTATACAGTTCTTGCGAATTTTCGTAAGAAATTCTGTCTTTTATCTCTAACCCAAAATTTTGTTGCGTAGAGTTACCATCTATCTTTGATTTACCGTGCAAATATTTCGTTCACAATTCCTCCATTTTGTTTTTAAAATCATCGAAATGTAAAAAATTCCGGTCCCAAACAATTATCAAACAATTGCATTCGTATGAAATAACTTTGGCGTAACAACCCTGTAATTGATTTGGCTTAGGGCTGAGTACCAAGTAAGTGAAAAGTTGCGCAATTTTCTGTATTTTTTATACACGAAAATTTCGGCAAAGAAACTTTCAGAAGAACTGAATTCGGGGCTTTATGAAGTGTACCAGTCTAGGCGGGCAGAAATTTGAAAAGGAAAATTTTAAATCTTTTTGGATATTTCTGGTAAATAGTTTTTTCTTATTAGCTAACCGATGTACACTTTTGTCCTAACTTAGGTTATAAAAATACTTACATATGAAACAGTAAATGTAGAGTTCAAAAAGATTTTCAAGAAAAATAGTTGAGCCATCACAACAAAACTGTACCCACCTAGATGGCTTTCTTCTACGGATGCGAAAATATTTGATTTCAATTAAACACCGACCATACCGCATGCTGGGCCAACAACATCTAAATTACACTATGACGTTAAGCAATTTTCAATATCGAATTTTTTCATAACTTTAATAATTTTCTAGCAGGTTTATAAAGTTTCATAAAATCTATGACCGACCCCTTACGATTTACCGGCATGTGCAGAGAGAGAAATTCACTAAGAGAGAGATCCACAGAGAACAAAATTATTTGTTTGAATTTTCGGATAGGAAAATATCTAGAACTCTCACAAACAATTAAGTAAACAATAATTTTCAGTTAATATAAGTACATACGTTTGTTGTATTTAGATTGTTCGCTGTTTTTTTGTTGTTGTTGAATACAGTTTTACTCCATTAATTAAATGAAATTGCGAAAATTAATAGAAGAAAAGTTTCGTAATAATATAAAATTACATTCATATAAAATTACAAAAACCTAACGTCGTTTAGATAAATAAATTTATATTAAAACAACTGTTAATGATGTTATTTAATAAAATAATCCAGGAGAAAATAAGTAATAAACAATAGAATACAATGAGATTTTCTTCGGTACACAACAATTAGTATGAATTTCTAGAGCGAGTCGAAGAGAAAAGTAATTGAGCCACACACACACACACACAATAAGTAGTTAATGAAAAATCAGGGAGAGTGCAAACTTAAGAGAAAGGAATGTGGTGGAAAACAGGGTGCTCTAAGTGAAAATTTGCTTATTATAAAATCAAATACAAGCAGTGAGGAATAGAACAGTTTCATGAATAAATCATCAAGAAATTTATAGCCGCCCGATTGTCAGAGTAGACGTTGATACTAGGGATGAGCAATACAGTGATTTTTTAGAAACGGCGTTCTCGGTTGTAAGTCACCGTCCTTTCGAAACAGTGGCCGTGATCACGAATATTTAGTTAAATCAAAAATCATTACGTCCTGATACTTATACACCCAGCGAAATAATTATAAAGGCAGTATAATTTTTCTCGGTACTCTCAATGAACTGCGTTTTTGGCGTAAAATTATAATGCATACATATATGAGTCAATAGGTATATTATGTCAGAGAATGTAACCATTCGATCTCTTTTAGAAGTTAAATGAAAATTGACATGTTTTTGTCTGTTTCTGGTGCGAAATATATATAAAGGCAACATGAAAAAGAAACCGAATTGGAACAGTAGTATATAGGTACTTAAACAGAAGTGCGTTTTATTTCGTTGTTATTTTATTGTTTTAAAATTAACGTAGATCAAATATAAAAAAAAATAATTTATAAAGAATACCTGGAGGAAACTGCCTAAGTAAAGAAGAAAAATGAAAAATTTAAGATTATCATGATGAAGGGCTGTCCAATCGGAAAATTTCGAGGCGATTGAAAAGATCTAGCTGTGTTATTGACAATTTTATAAAATAGGGTGGCCAATATGGAAACACAAAACGACGAGGAAGGACACCACTGATCAGTGGCAGCGCCAAAAGAGAGATCAAAAGGGTTACAGTTAAAGAAAACTTCGGCGATAAGGAAATTATTGCTGAATTGAGCTTGGGAGCAGGGTTGCGTCGTGTTCAACAAATAATGAAATGCGACTTGCAGCGGTCATATGGGAAAAAGTATGCAAAACTTGGTCTCATGCCAAGACACGAATTAGCCAGATTTAAATTCGCTGAAATATACACATTTTTGGATGAGCGGTGATATTTTCCGATGGAAAAAAATTAATTTGGATGGACCTGATAGCGCGGACAAATATTGGCGTTCCACAGATTTTTCCAAAAGTATGTGTCAGCGGCGAAATTTTGACGGTGGCTCCCTTATGGTTTGGGCAGGTATGAGTTATAGTGGAACCACTCCCAAATGTTTCGTTTCCACAAAAATTGACTCCGAGTATTATATTCGACCATCGAATGTCGTCTTACTTAATTCTGGATAGGAAATTTGTGTCCCAGAATTTATCATCCAGCAGGACAACGCAACAGTACATCGGTCTAAGAAAACTCCAAAGTTTCTGGAGTCCAGAAATAATACAAAGTCTCGACTGGCCTGCACTCAGTTCTGATCTCCATCCGATCGAGAACCTCTGGCCTATTTTACCTAACCAAGTTTACCACCCAGGACTCCAGTTGAAGAATGTCAAGGATCGAAGAGTAGAAATACCAGATAATTGAAGATAAGTGCTCCTTCGCATATTCATTCGATGATAAACTCAATGCCAAAATGCTTAGTAGAAGTTGTTAGCGATAATGGAGATCAAATGTCTTATGAAACTTTTTAGAATATTTAAATAAATATTATGCCTTTATAAATATTTCGCACTAGTAATTAGTATATTTTTGTTGATTCACCTTGAAGAAGTCATATTCAAAGTATTTTTGCTGAAACGTATTTAATGTTGAAAGGACTAATACAATATAAAATAAAAACAACAAACAAAAAATGGTGTTGCCTTTATATTTATTTCGCGGGGTGTATATCTGCTATTTGATTTTAATAACAAGACAAAAACCTATTTAAAAAATCAAAGTGGATACATATCGTCACCTGAAATGCAAAAGGCCGTAACTAACATTTTCAAAATTGTTCAGGAGAAGCAAAAAAACAAAATAAATTTATTCAAATTTGTTCGTAAATCTTTTAAGAATTTCGTTAATAATGTCGGTGTTTTTAGTGGGAGAAGGCTAAAAATTTGCGAGGACGTGTAGTTTGGTATTATGTACCAATTTCAATCAAAAAGTCAATTTTGAAAATGTTAGTTACGGCCTTTTGCATTTCAGGTGACGATATATATATTTAATTCACATAAAGTATTTACACATATGATTTTTATTGAATATATTGGCGATGTTGTTTAAATACGTACATACTTTAATTTATGTTTGTTACCTTGTTGTATTTATTATTCCAGTGCTTCGACCTTTCGAATATAGTTACCTTGCACGATAACAATAAAAAAATCGACAACAAATCAAGAACGAGAATATATAAAGAACGGTAACAGTGAAAGAACGACAGCAATAAAAGAACGACAACACTGAAAGAAGTCAATCACGGTCATTAAATCACCGCTCCTAATATAGCGCTCATCTCTAATTGATACCCTAGGCGGTAATAACGTTTCGTCCCAGCTAGAGTGAAACTTATCCTAAAGACATGACAAACAAGTTTCAGAAAAACCGCAAATATATACGACGCAGAGAGAAAATATCAACTGACATTGCCAGGCGCTCTCTCACCCATTTCGTTTAGGCGCTAGAGATTTTTTTGTCGTCATCGGAAGCGTGTCTGGTTCGGTTTGTACTCAGAATATCCAACTCCATATTCGATCAGCTGTGGTACCGATAGTTACCCCCTGACTCTAGTGGTCTGGTAGCCTTTGTCATCTAGTTTGAATCCATCACTTTAGAAAAATGCATACCAGGCAATAGAAGATACTTAGTATTACCTGGTATGCATTCTTTTCAGTCCTACCTGTCCGAGATATGAGTGGGAAAGTTTATCTCAAATCCCAGTGACCGTATGCATCCATCGCAAGTTGCAACATCGGGGAAGTTGCAACAACTGTCATTGGCATTTCGATTAGAAATGTTCATGTGACAACATTATCGACAAAATAGAAATACATATGTAAATCAAGATTTATTCATTCATGTTATAGCAGTAGCACAACTGATTTCATTGTTTTCATTTTGTTCGTGCCTAATATGTCAAAGTTTGTTTACATTTCTGTCTTTGTTAAGATTATTAGTTTGTTCACAAAGTTTCAAAGGATTTGTAATAAAGCAGATGGAGTGGTTTGCAAAAACAATTTGTTAAATATTAAAGGGCTTTACAAAAATCGACTTGAATCTTTATTATAAACACTAAATTTAACACATTTGCAATTAAATTGGAATTTTCACATTGTGTTTACATCAGCTGACTTTGACATATTATGCACTTTAATTTCATCAACAGCTGCTGCTATAACCGGAATAAATAAATCTTGATGTAAATAAACCAAGAAATAAGTAGCAACCATAGACTAATACATACATAGATACTTTTATTCTCTCAATAAATTAAACGTCATAGGTAAGGCGGAAAGTAAACATTGGATGGTGGAAAACATGGGTTCAATAATACCAGATAGAGGCAATAGTAAACAACGTTCAACAAAGGAACAACAACCGAATTTCGTGTTTTTGTGGCAAAATAGTTGTGTTAAATACAATACAAATGTATACCAACGATAAAAGTCGACAAAAAAGTGCAAAATACATTTAAATTGTTCAGTTCTAAACCAAAACGACATGAAAAAGTTAAGTGAACGTATTTTGTAACTCCACCTGTTGTAAGTTAATTTTAAATTTAATTTCTCTCATTTCCACAAACCTACGACGAAGAGTGTGAAATGAAACGTCAGATGAGAGGATTAAAGTATCTATGAATGTATTCGTCTATGGTAGCAACACTACATGCATGATACAATACGCGGAGGTAAGCGCATAAGCTCAGCTGATTTGCGTAATTTTGTTGGTTCCGTGTTTAAGCTGTAAAATTGTTTATTGTTTTTTGTTAATAAAGGGTTTTTCAACAGAGACGCTACAAAAGTAAATCGATAGGGCAGCAAACGACGTCAACAACGAGTCGAAATTATTAAAATTTACTACCGAAATTTGGAGTCAGTGGCCTCAACTTTAAGAGCGCTACGTCCAATTTATGGTCGTCATAATCGTCCTACCAGATCAACAATTGAGCGTCGAGTGGAAAAATTTGAATCCACAGGCACAGTACAAAATGTTCCCGTGCCGGTGAGACAAAGAAGTGCCCGTAGTGTCGAGAATATTGCTGCCGCTGAGGCTTCAGTTCAAAAAAGCCCAAATGTGTCTCTCACACGTCGTTCTCAAGCGTTGGGCATCTCTGTGACGTCGTTGTGGCGAATTTTGCGAAAAGATCTTGGCCTACATCCTTACAAGATCAAATTGACAAGATCAAACGGAGGCCGCTTGACCACCATAATCGTCGCATGTTCGTGAATTGGGCTGAGCAACAACTTGAAAATGATTCGGATTTTCATCGGAAAATCATCTTCAGCGATGAGGCTCATTTCTGGCTGAATGGCTTCGTCAATAAGCAAAATATGCGTTATTGGTCAGACAGCAATCCACACGTAATCCATGAGTCATCATTGCATCCCGAAAAAATTACGGTTTGGTGCGGTTTATGGGCCGGCGGCGTGCGTCATTGGGCCGTACTTCTTCCGTGATGATCAAGACCGGCACATTACTGTGAATGCGAATCGCTACCGTTCAATGGTAACCGAATATTTTTGGCCCCAATTGGATAATATGGACTTGGAGGACATGTGGTTCCAACAGGACGGCGCCACAAGCCACACAGCGAATACCACAATCAATTTATTGGAAACCAAGTTTGGTGCGATTGGACGCCGTTAGATTATTTCCTGTGGGGCTACGTCAAGTCTATTGTCTATGCCAACAAGCCAGAGACGATTAATGAACTTCGTACGAATATCGAACGTGAAATTGCAGCAGTATCGGCCGATTTATGCTTGAAAACTGTCGAAAATTGGGTTCAGCGTCTGGACTTCTGCAAGCGTGCCCGTGATGGCCATGCAAAAGAAATCGAGTTCCATACATAATGACATAGAACGTACTTTCACAGGAATAAAGAATTTCATTGGTATCTAAAACCGGGTTTGTTTTATTTAAAAAAACTTTTGTAGCGCTCTTATTGAAAAACCCGTTATTTGCTTACTCGTAAACTTCGAAGAATTTTCAGTCAACAAAATGCACCTAATGTGTCAACCATTCGAAGAGAGGTAAAAAAATTTGAAGAAACTGGGTCGATTATGGACAGTACGGCTCCTGTGCGTCAATGTACCGGTCGGACTCTTGAAAACATTGCGTACAAAATTCAGCTCAAACAAGCATACCATGGAAAGCACCGGGAATTCGTTCAATGGGAGCAAAGTGAAGTCAATGCCAATTTTTCAAAAAAAAGTCATCTTCTTCGATGAAGCGAATTTCCATCTGAATGGCTTCGTGAATATACAAAATTGTCGAATTAGAGGCTCAGGAAATCCTCAGGCAATTACATGAGAAACAAATGCATCCGGATTTTGGTCAGGTGTGATTGGGTCTAAGGCTGATGGCAGAGTGCGCGCTCAAAGCCGAGCTGAACCAAACTTATTTGATGCGAGAAGGAAAATAGGGGGTGTCAGAGTGAATAGGAGAATCGGCGCTGTTTTTCCTTTGTATTTTGTATTTATGAATATTTATATTGTAGTTATTCATTTGTATTTATAAAATTGAAGTGAACAGTAATGGATTCATCTGATGAAAAGTATTCGCCTTTTCTAGTGTGTTAAACTTGATTTTTAACAAAAAAGGATTTGGGAAGCATATCATATAGAAGATTGATATTTGAATACGTATATTTTCTGATATTTTTATATTTTATTAATATTGTTTTTATTAAATATTGTTTTTATTAAATATTGTTGTTTCTTATTTAATTAAAACTGATTGCAAAAAATACAACTTTAAAGTGAACAATTTATATCAGCAGTGCGAATCAGGTCGAAAATAAGCTTTGAATCAGTTTTTTCGCATTCGATCAGCTTTGCTCTCGGCTCGGCTCGGCTTTCACCCTACCCATACTGACGCCGATTTCTACTAATTTACTTGGGCACAGTTCTAAGAATTTCAATATGCTTTCAGCTCGGCTCGGCTTTCAGCGCGCACTCTGCTATCAGCCTTACTTTTTATAAGATGGGGTCGAAATTGAAGTGGACGCAATGTGGCTTCAGCAAGTCGGCGCCACCTGCCACACCGCGCATGAAACAATCCATTTATTGCAGAAACGATTTCCAGAGCAAGATATCAATAATCAATAAATTCTGATGTCAACTGGCCACCACGATTCTGCGATTTAACGCCATGCGATTTCTCTCTTTGGGGTTGTGTGAAATCCCGGGTTTATGCGAATAAACCAGAACCAATTCCTCAGCTCAAATCCGAGATCCAATGCGTCATCGGTTAGATACAACCACATCTCTGTGAAAAAGTCATGGATAATTTCATGAAAAGCCGTCAGAAGCAACAGAACTGTGGGTTCATTTGACGGATATTTTATTCCATACTTAAGTCTTCTTTACAATCCAATAAAAATATCACAACTATCTCAATAAATACGTGTTGTTATTTTAAAATGAAAAAGTGCATTCTTATAGGGCGTTTACATGCACTCGACCTTGCAGATCGACTCGTTAATCGACAAATCACTATTATCATGTGATTTATCATACATTTTTGTACCCAAGATCGAATAAATTTACCTCGATAATGTTATTATCGTGTCATAAATCATTTCAACCGCAGAGTTGTATACGCACTTTCAGTATGAGACTGTGTGAAACGGAATTGGGAATTTAAAGGAAACGTACTTCACTGAATATGTATACTAATGCCAACACATACTTATAGAAACATGACTAATATAAGAGGTAGTGTTATAAGGACTTTCTTTGTTTTCTACACACTGACAAAATTTCAAGAAATTCTAAATTAATACCACATAAAAAAAACTAACTTTAATTGCATACAAAGTTATTTCTACAAATAAAGAAATAGCCAAAATGACTGACTGACAGAATTGTATGATACTACATAATACATAATAAATCCTCCTGCCATCACCTGGTATAATTCAATACTGGCATCCCAATGTGCCATATGAATCCGTTACGAATTCGAGACGGATCCGTTTCTGCGTACATTTCATAACGGACATCCGTTATGAACTCATAACGAATTCGTTTACGTATGAAATTCTTCTCGAAACCGCGAATCGTTTTTTGTACTTTTTCGGATCCATCTCGAACTCGTAACGAAATTCATATTTGAATCCGTTTCGGATTCGTTTTATGAAAATAAAATGAATTCGCGACGCATTCGGCAAATCACAATTTCACTGATTCACTTTTTAATGTTTTTAAACGAATTCGAGAACTCACATTTCGCTTTTTTATGATTATACGGACTAGTAACCGGTTCGAGACGGATCCGCCAAATCGCAATTTCACTGATTCGCTTTCTTAGTTTTTTAAGAACTCGTAATGAGTTCGAGACGGATCCGCCAAATCGCAATTTCACTGATTCGCTTTTTATATTTTTACGGACTCGTAATGAGTTCGCGACGGATCTGCCAAATCGCAATTTCCTTGATTAGTTTTTTTATGTTTTTACGAACTCGTAACGGGTTCGAAACGAATTCGAGAACTCACATTTCGCTTTCGAAACGGATCCGAAAAAGTACAAAAAACGATTCGCGGTTTCGAGAGGAATTTCATACGAAAACGAATTCCCAACACATTGACATCATGAAATATAAAAATGTCAAAATTAAACCGAGTAAAACTGCATGTAAAAACCTTTCTGCCGTAGAATGATAATTACGACATTATCATGATAAATGAGTGCATGTAAACGCGCTATTATTACTGAGACACCCTTTATCATGATAGATGGATCACG
This sequence comes from Phaonia tiefii, assembly GCA_963931995.1. Classification (NCBI taxonomy): domain Eukaryota; kingdom Metazoa; phylum Arthropoda; class Insecta; order Diptera; family Muscidae; genus Phaonia; species Phaonia tiefii. The sequence continues at coordinate 296,792,607 of OZ008368.1, forward strand.
ATTTACTTACAAGTAATTGCCATCAAAATTTATGTTAAACCCTGTACTAAATGTTTAACACCCTTTCGTTAAAGAGCACACACTACTTTAAGAGTATCCATCGAAACCAAACACAAACTCACAGATACACCAACCCACACACACATTATAATCGACTCTATTTCTCTCTTTCTCTTGAAAACAAAAAAAATTGCGGTTACTTCTTGAATTTAGCCAAAGCGCGCTCAATGGACGTTTGTTGGTGTGTGTGTGCCTCGTGACGCTCGGTTAGCTCTCACTCTCTCACACACGCTCTCTTCAATGCGACAGATACTATTTTGTGTTGAATTTTTGAAAATCAGTCATTGAGTACAACGCGATGAATATGCATCGTTAAGGACGGTTACGTTACGCGTTTTACGTTTTTGCCTCCAAATACACAAAACAATACAAGAAAGCAAAAATAAAAATGAATTAACACAAGAAGCAAAGCAAAACATATAAAAACAAATACAAAAGAAAAGGAAAAAAATTAAAAGAATAAATGCAACAACAATAAACGGTTTTGTGATGTGATGTAGTGGATATACGATGCGATGAAGTATCTACTATATTCTACAGATACAACTACTACAGCAATACAATATTGTATGCACAGCAGCAATAATAACAACAATAACCACAACAGCAACTACTTTGGCAGCAACTGCAGCAGCAAATAACCGATATTAAGAAGAAGCAGCAGCAACAGCAAAGTAAAAAATAAAAATAAAAAACAAAATAAAATTTAAAACAATTTCGAAGTAAAAAAAAAAATAAACACAAAAATTACCACACGAAGCAAAAATGTACAAATTGGAAAAAACATAATTTTGTGAAAAAATTATAACAAAAAATAAAAAGAGCTCAGCAGAAAGAAGAGCAAAAGAAAAATTATAAAAAAAAAATATAAAATTCAGAATTTAAATTTAAAAAAAATCTTAACCAAAAGAGCGAAAAATATGCAAGTGAGCGATAATAATGGGAAAAAAATAAAATCTGATATGTGAGTGTTGAAAAATGCAATTGCAATGATAAATTAATATAAAAAAAATCAAGAAGAAGAGGAAGCATAATAAAAATTTAGAAATTAATGTGCACACAAATTCGTTGGAAAAATTTGCAAAATAAGTACAACATCCGAAGGCCACGAATTTTTTTTAAAAGGGCAACACAATTCTGAAAGAAAAAATTTATGAAAATAAAAAAAATTATAAAAGTGTTCACTCAAAAAAATTCAATTAGATCCTAAATGTGCTTAAAAGTTCTAATGCAAAGGTAAATAAATCGATATATAATATTATATATAAATATATACATATATGTATGCAAATGTTATTAATGTTAAAAAATTTATTGCAATTTTTTGTTCATTATAATTTTGTGCGATTTAAGGAATTGAATAAATTAGAAAATAAAAATCAATTGAAGTTTTGAATTAGAAATTGAAATAAATTAAAATCTAAAAAAATGTATGTAATGAATTGCGTGTAAAGCTTCTACGAACGCGCCCTGTGTATCGTATGAGAAACGGTTACGTGTTTTTTCGTCCGGATTTCTCACGTATCGGTCACACTCGCTCCTGGCCATTTGGAGGTTTTATTAAACTGTAAGGATTATAAAACAGTTCAAACCGGGAAGGCGGGTTTACTCAGATGCGCATTAAACAACAAACCGAACCCAATCACCACCCACCCAGCCAACAGCAGTTATAGCAAAAAAAAAAACATTTCCCGAAAATAGGAATATTACTGCAAATGGTGAGGAAGCTAAATCTAATTGGATTGAAATAAAGCAAAAAAACTTAATAAACGTCAATCTAATTGGGAAGAAATATATAGTATGTAGTATGTACATAAGCGTTTACGTCCTTACCTACAAAATAAGAAAATTATTAGGCTTTTTTTGAGTATTAGCCACTGAATTGGGTCTTGCCATCGATAGTTCTTAATTACTCAATTAATCGTTTTTTCGAGAGCGATGTAAAAATCGAGAAACTCCCAAGTTAGTTTTTCGTTCAGCAATTTAAGCAGGTCGCGCGACTAAAGCGGTTCCAAAATTTTCATAAACCAATTCCTTAAAGCGCCGTGCACACTCTGGTTTTAACAAAGTCAAATATATTCCGTATCTTGCTTCAATACAAATATAGGAAATTCTGATTTGTTTTTTTAAAAAGAGACAATTTTTCAATAAACAATCCAAATTTTTAAAGACGTATTCAGATCTTGCGAAATTTTCGTAAGCAATTTTCATATTTATAGCCCCGTTTTTTTGATCTAGCGAAATTTTCGTACGAAATTTTGTCATTTATCTCTAAACAAATACTTTTGTTCGGAGAGTTACCACACATCTTTGATTTACAATGCAAATATTTCCGGTTCCGAAAAAAAAAATACCAAACAATTGTCTTCGTACGAAATAAATTTGGAGTAACAACCCTTTATTTGATTTTGCTTCCAAAATTTTCGGAAAGAGCTGAGTACCAGCAAATGAAAAGTGAGCGAAATTTCCGGTTCACGAAATCTTCGATATTTTTTATACCCGTACTTCTTATTGCAACAAAAATTTCACAAAAACTGAATACCGGGCTTATCTCCTTAAGGAAATTTTTGTTGCACGGAGTTACCACCTAACGCCGATTTCACATTTTTGGTTTTACGTATGTGGAGTTATTTTATTTTTGTTAAAATAGTCGAAATGTTAAAATTTCAGTCCCAATCAATTGATATATTTTCAGGCGTAATAACTTTGGCATAACAGCCCTGTAATTGATTTTGATGGCGAAATTTGAGTTTTTTTTTTTATACACGTACTTCATAGAGCAATATTTTTAAATAGTGTACATGAGTGTTTCATTTCAAACAAATTCTCGTCGAAAATCATTGGGCTGAATCATGGTACAAAGAAATGGTAGAAGCACTAGCCCAGCTGATTTGAACTTTTTTCTGGACTGAGTGTGAGTAAGTTTTTCTCTTATGTCAAAGTTTGTTTACATTTGTTTGTCTGCAACCCCCGTTCGCCAGCAACTGCTGTTTTTGAAATATTTCTCTGCAAAAATTACATAGAAACGTTTTAATTTTCACACTTATACACTTTCAATATATCAAATAACACTCAATCATTTTCTAAATGGCACTTTTTGCAAATTTCTTTACATTTTCATAATTTTTCTATCAGCTGACTTGACACAACACAGACACTGAGCAAAAACAAAATGCCTGTTGTTTTTGGCTTGTTGTATTTGTTGTCGTACTGCATCTACCATTATATTTCTACCATGGGCTGAATGGAGTTTTGATACAGTTTGAATTTATGTCAGAATTTGACCCGTAATATTTATGAATAGAAACAAAAGAAAATTGTTGTGTTCATTCATATCAAATTTCATTTATACGCTTTTTTAAACGTCATAAATGGCAATCAAATACAATTTAAAGTCGTTTTTTTTTAATTCACCTATCGCCTTCACATTCTATCCTGCATGAGAGTTTCTGCTGGCAGTTCGAACAGCTGTTTGAACGAAAGCGGCTACCTGGTACTAAGTTCGTCAACAACAACTGAAAGAGGGACTACTATATTTTCTATGATCTTAACATTTTTTTTCTACGAATTTCATTTAATTTTGTCGACCAAATGAATGAGAATTGACACATTTATCAGTTTGGGTATATATGTATTTCGGTAGCTTTTTTTTGTATGGAGTTTTGTAAACTTTCAAATGTCATTTTGATGATACTACGGGCCTTTATAGGTCGTTTATATGCAGTCGATCTTGCAGATCGATCCGATAATCGACCAATCACTCTATTATCATGTGATATCTCATAAATTTTTGTACCCAAGATCAAGTAAATTTACCTCGATAATGATATTATCATGTCACGAATCATTTCAACCGCAGAGTTGTATACGGACTATCAAATGAGTGACTGTGACACTGTGAATATTAAACGGAAATGGGAATGTAAAGAAAACGTACTTCACTGAAAATTTACATTAATGACAACACATACAAACATGTTTAATATAAGAGGCAGTGTTATAAGGACAGCTGATATAGCTTTCTTTCTTTGTTTTCTAAATACTAACAAAACGTCAAAAAAATTCTAAATAAATTCCACATAAAAATAACATTAATTGCATAAAAAGTAATTTCTACAAATAAAGAAATAGAAAACATGTTTGACGGACAGAATTGCCACCACCTGGTATAATTCCATAATGGCATCATAAAATACAAAATGTCAAAACTAAATCGAGTAAATACGCATGAAAACACCTGTTTGCCGTAGAATGATAATCACGACATTATCATGATAAAAGAGGGCATGTAAACGCGCTGTTAACGTATTTTCGTATGCAAATACAGACGAAATATTTCCGCACGTGCAGTACTAAGTTGTTCACGTGAAATATCAGCAACATGTATCGATCAACATTTTAATGTTTTACTCAAATTGTAGGAAGAAATGAACAATGTAGTCATCCGTCGCTCAATTTCGGAAAAATCGAGATTTTTAATGTAAAATTAAACAAATTTATGTTGTCCAATATTGTTCATGCGAACGATGTTAGTAGTTGACTTTAGAGATAAGTGACGAATATTTTTACGAAAATTTCCCAAGAACTGAATACGGGTCTTTATTGGGAAGTAAAGCCCCGTATTCAGTTCTTACAAAATTTTCGTAAGAAATTTTATCATTTATCTCGAAACGGAAAATTTTGTTGCAGAGTGTTATATGTGGTCTGATTTACCTTCCAAATATTACATTCGTAATTCATCTTTACGATGCATTATATTTTATCGCATGTGGTATTACCTTTGTTTACTAAAATTACCGAAATATCAAAATTCCGGTCCAAAACAATTATCAAACAATTGTTTTAGTACAAAATAGCTTTGGCGTAATATATATTAGCTTTGGCGTATTGTATAGAATATAAGTGGGCAATGATAAAAGCTTTTCAAAAACCGTTCGGAAGCGGTGTTTTTGAATTTCAAACGTGGGGGTCTAAAAATATGCGCATTGAAGAGCTGATTACGGGAAAATCAAACTTTTTTTATGCGAGAGTACTCATACTTCATTACCGGCCGGGACTTTGGGCTCAAACGACGTGGTATGACGAGCTTAATTAGGAAAATATGTGTTCAAAATTTTGACAGAGTATTGTTTATTCACGGCAATTAGTTTAGTTTGTATTATACATGAAAATACTATTAAATGTAATTAAAAGCTAATTCGCGAAATACAGTGAGAAATGACTCCACTTCACAAAAATGTTTTCAGTATTCCCTAATACATGGCAAAATATGTAAGGTAGAAGCAGTAGCAATTGCAGGCATTTTGTGTTTATTACAAGAGTCGACCTTGTCAAATTCAGCTGATTGTCAAGATGTATTTATTTCAGGTTATAGCAGAAAGGAATCTGCTGTTTTAGCGTTTCCACCTGTACTAGATACATCTTGGAAATTGGTATAAACAACATATGTCAAGGTCGGACCACAACGACAAGCACAAATTTAAATCAGCTGGTTTAATGTTTCCACCTGTAATAGATACATCTTGGCCTAATGTAATCTTTTTAATTGGTGTATTTTAAATCTTACTTAATACAATTTACAATTTTAATACAATTATTTTGTCCAGAAAATTCATCTGTTTGAAAACAGAGTTTCGTTGATTCGATCTGGTCAGTCGCCCTATTTCCTATTTAAATTTTTAACTTCTGGGTATATTTTATTAATATTTAATTTTTTTATATTTTACAATAATGTTTTCCAAAAAAGTTTTAAAACTTTAATTATATAAATAGTAAACATTGCAGGCACTAAAATATAACAGACTAATATGGTTTTGGTTAAATACATACATATATTTATTTCTTTAAATAGTTTTATTTTATCTTAACCTGCAACATCTAAAACCTCAACAAAAAATTTGTTGTAGTTTTAATAAAAAGACAACATTTTGTATTTGGCCCTATTTTGAATTTTTTGAAAACTTCTACTTATTTTAAATGTTTGAAAAATCTATCTAATAAATGATTTTTCGAGCTTGAAAAATCATTTATTATATCCTAATAAGAAAGATAGAAGAAATATATTATTAATATGTATGTATGTATATTTGAAAAATTTGTGATAAATTATATTTAAATTTTGTTTTTAGATTTGAATTTTTAATAACAATTTTTCTATTGTTTCTATTTTTTTTTTGCAAATTCGTTTTTTTTTTATATTAAAATATTTTGCAGCTTAATTCCAACAAGAGTTTTTTATATTTAAATTTTTAGAAAATTCTAAACATAAAATACAAATTTTCAAAATGTATTTATCAAAACATTCTGTTTTATTTTCCAGCTCTACTTCACCAACCTCTAAGGAATAAATAACACAGCTGCAAAATTCAATTCAATAACTTTTGCAAATGAAATGCAAAAGAATATCGGGCGTGAAACTCGTAACGTATTGAAAATGGTCGTCGATAATGAAAGCCAGAGAAAATGGTCGGAACAAATGTTTAAAAACGGTCGGGAAAATTAATTTCAAACGGTCGATATAAAAGTTTCGTCAAATAATACAAAAAGTAAAATGTTATTCAAGAAAAAAGAAAATGGTTTTGAAAAAAAATAAGAAACTTCTCAAAAAAAGTGAAAAAGTAAGTATAAAGGAAATAGTTATGATTAATCTGAAGAATATCCAAGAAACAAGTGATTTTGTGTAGAACAAAAGCCAATTAAATTTTATATAAACTTGAATAAAATAAACTAAACGCACGCAACGAAAATGGTTCGAAACTAAACTAAAAGAGACGATTTGTTGTTTCATAACAATTTGTGGAAAAAAATCAATAAATTCAAATTCAGTGTGTTTGAATGCTAGAAAGTGCAGTGGAAAAATACGAATACGAAGCGGCCCAGAAAACGACAACAACAAACGATAGCAATAACACAAATCTGCAGCATTAGAAAATACACGGAGAAAAAGTAGAAGAAAATTTTGGAATTCATTTATTTTTTTATTTTTTCTCTAAATAAATTCAACGAACAGCGGATGGACGGACAAAAAAAACGTCTGTTTGAGCTAAACAATCAACAGCGAATAAAACGCGCAGTAAAAGTTCCTCCGCATAAAAATGGCACAACTAAGCAAACAATGAAATGAAAACAGCAGTTTTCAAGTGAAATACTAATGTATACACAGCAAAACTACGCCGAAAAGAATACAGAATTGTAAAACTACAAATGTGGTAGTTTCGCATCGCCTAACCTCGTGAGTGAGAGAGAAGTGTCAGGAACGGAACCAGCAAGTTTGAGAATATACCTAGGAGGCAAAATATCGTTGAAAAAAAAGACACTAGCTTAATACACCTTTGGCTGATGTTTTAGAGCTTCTTTCTTGCACTGCCTCCCACCATCTTCCTCGTCAACGTCTCACCTTTGTCACCACACAATAACCCATTACATCTCATCTTCATCCTCAGTGCTTCTTAGCTTCATGTGTTTAGCTTTAGCTTTTTCATCTTCTTTAGTTGTTTCTGTTGTGTCGTTGTCGTGGGATTTCAAGCCAAATAAAAAGACTATATATGTACAGAGGGTTAACAACTCAAGGGAAGGGTTTTGGATTTCTTTCAGAATGAAAGAACAAAAAAAATTAAAAGAAGACTTTGAACATAAACTCACGACACACGAAATCTGACATCCTCTCTAAACTCTGCCGCTGTATAATCTAAACAATCAAGCGACAGAACCCCAATGGTGGTGCTGGCTGTATCATGACATGACATCTCCCCCGTAATTGCGAACAAAAATCCACTCACACACACAGATACAGCAAGTCGCTATGATTTTCCTCCCACACAGAGCTGCTATACACAATACACACAGATACACAATACACAGCTATCTATATAGTGTTGTTTTTGCCATCAGCTGCAACACTACACAACTACAAATAAACACACACACGCAGCCACACAACACAAAAGTTGAAGAACTACTTTGCTGCTACACACGAAAACGATAAAGACAACTTTATGAACATCACAGCAAGCAAATGAGTGAGAAAGAGAGAGAGGGAGTTTGGTTTAGCATTCAAACACTTACACGCACACACACTCGCGAGTTTGTCAAATGCTGTAGGATTTATAAACATGCATGGCAGTGATATTCTTGTCTGTTGGTTTGTGTAGTTAATGGCTAAAACTACAAAATTAAACATCAGCTGAAGCTTTAGCAGCGTCCAGCCTTACACTGAAAGAAACAGTAACTACTACAGTAATACATATGGGGGAAAATTATCATACCATTATCGATTAACAAAACAAATTTGTTTGCTAGTTTTTTATTAGCAGAATAGCATCAAAAGATTGATTAGAACGTAGTTCTTGTGCTACAAAACTACAACATTTAGTTTAATAGTTTGTTTATATCATAAATAATTTCAATACACGTAGTGAGTCGATTTTGCTAAGTTTCTCTGTTTTCGTATACACTATGTATTTGTGTAGACTTTACAAATTTGAGTCACGCTTCAAATTTTGAAAAAGGTGTAAAAAAATTATCTTCCGGCTTTAAACGATTCCAGTGAGGGAGTACATAGTGTCTGTACGCTGAAGATCTGCATTCTTACTCTCACGAAACTCTATAATAATTGAAGACCCTGGTGGGAGGTGTTGACTCAGTTTATTTCAAAAACAATATTTTCCTTCTTTTAATATTTCCATGGTATCTGATGTAAAAAAGTAAAAAAAAATTTTGGCATAAAACTATTTTAGCAGCAAAATCAGATCTGCACCAAAATTTCACCAACGGTAAAGGCTTTTGCGCTGAGTTGAAAAACAATTTTTGTTTTTTCCACTAGGTCCAACTTCTTGAGATCTAGGCCTTTAAAGCTTGAGTATATAATCGGTCATATCTCAGGTATTTATCATTGAATCTGCTTGAAATATGTATCATTACAAAGCCCTTGTGAAACTCTATAACTCTGCGTATAAATATATTTTATTTTATTAACCCATTGAGGGCTCATTTAAAAAATGCTTTGTAACCTCACTTTTATGGTTTAATCAACCTGTTGTTCTTGTCTTTTGGTGTTGTTGTCTTTTGTCGTTGTTGTTGTTGTCGTTTATTTCTGTTGTCCTTTGCTGTAGTTTTTACACACCAAAATAAAAAAAATATTTCTAAAAACTCGCGCGATTTTTCTGATTTTGTCACACATCGACTTAAGCTACAGAGGGAATTTGATCCCCCCTGACTAGGTGGAATATAAATTTAACAATTTATGAAATTTATTTCATCAGGATCGGATAATAAATGACAGAGTTATGCGCGATTATACATTCAAGCTTTGGAGACCTATATTTCGGAAAATATGGACTTCCGCAAACTTTTTTTTTTTTAAATACGCATTTAATGCTCTACCAGGCAAAGGAAGAACGAAAAAAATCCAATTTTGCTGCTAAAAAAAAATTTGCTCCAAAATTTTAAATTTCCTTTTTAATTATTTAAATATCAGATGTTGACTTTCTTCTTATCTAAAACAAAATCAGATACCATGGAAAAATTAAAAAAAAGGAAAATATTGTTTTTGAAACAAGTGAGTTAACACCTTCCACCAGGGGCTTCAATTCTTTTCGTTCTTTCAAATGCATTACTTCCTCCTCTGTAACTCGAATTAGTTTTAAGAACATTGAATTGTTGTCCCTTCTTTTCTCCTTTCTCTGTAATTTCTCTTCTACTTTTCCTTCTTTGTGTTACCTCACATATACAAAGCCCTATCTTCCTCTTGTTAGTTTTAAGTCTAGTTAAGTTAAGTCTAATTTCCTTCTTCAATACATACATACATACCTATGTATATCTCGCTCTAGGTCCGTGACCGAATTTATTTTAACTGAATGTGATATTTAGGGTTTCAGGATACTTCGGATACACGGTATCACCAATATTCGATGAAACCTATTAGTATAACTAACGACAGTCTTTGCGGGACTGGGGTCATACAGTTAACTAAATGTAATCCGCTTGATTTTGATTTTACTAAATTAGTCGACATAGGTTCAGCAGCCTGAACACCATCTGACCCATGGAATAATTACACAATAGACTTACACAAAATCTGGAAAACGCATTCAGAGTTTTGGATTGTATATTAAATCTATAAAATCTATAAAGCTATGTCAAATAAACAGGAGTTTGGCATTCCGGCCTTATGCCTTCGACACAAAATGTCCTTACATTTCTGTAGATTTTTTTTTTGGATTGACGAATCCAACCTTTTAGAATAGACCAGTCTGCCTTCCCTTTTGTCGATATTCGCATTACCAAGTCATCACTAAGGGACTTTTTACCACAGTTCCTACTGATTGTGGTCGTCGGTGTTGCAATGGGGAGTGTGCGCGCCTCTTGTACATAAGATCCTGGGTTCGATCCCTGTGACGGCGACACAATCGAGTATTTATCCATGAAAAAGCATCTCAAAATACCGTTCGGAACCGGCGTGAAACAGTAGGTCCCAATCAGTGATTATACAACTAGAAAGAGCACAGCCCACTGGTTGTGAGATGCTCTCCCCAATTACTTCATGGGATGTAAAGGGGAAACCATTTACTTTATTTTATTCCTACTGATTACTAAAGCTGCAGGCGCCTCTTATCTCCTTATTCCGATGTGAAAACCATTGTAATATCTTGACTATCTTCCTACTTCCACTAGGTATGAAGCATGTGGGCATGGCCCAAGCAAGCTCATGCTTAAAACCGAAGTTCTAAGACATGCGAACATAATGATGGTCGGGAGGCACAAATTTCAGGATCACCAGGCAGGTGTGGACAATTTATTGTCTGAATCGTTCGATAAACTTGATATTCATTCCTCTGGCCACTGTTTCATAGGCACACACGCGTCTAGACTTGGAATCTCAGCTTATGTTTACTGCAGAAGTTGCGGGGATGAACCCAGCGGGAAAAGTAATGGATAAAAATGGCTTCTACCAGACCTTAGTTTAGAGTCTGTAGGCATGTCAGTTCCATTCTCTATTCCTGTCCAATTAACACAGCGTGAAATTGTTGTTCAAGGCCTTCCATGCTCGCTTCTAGTTGGAGGCCTGTATTAGTTCTGCAAGACCATGACTGTTACGAGGCCTTCCATAGAAGGCCTTTTTTCCAGGTATACATAAAAAAAAACTAAGTGGCCATCGGTGGTGCAATGGTTAGTATACGCACCTCTTGTACGTAAGATCCTGTGTTCGATTCCTGCTGATCACCTTAAAATTCTTTCGGCGGTGGTAACCTCGCATAGTGACGGCGAGACTATGGAGTATTTAGCCATGAAAAATCTTCTCAAAATACCATTCGGAATCGGTGTAAAAACTGTTGGTCCCAATCAGAGAGTATAAAACTAGAAAGCGTATAGATCAATGGTTGTGAGAAGGTCTCTCCAATTGCTTCATGGAATGTAATGGGAAACCATTTATTTATTTTACATAAGAAAACTTGGTACGATGCCTGTTAATGACAGCAAATTACCACGCCTGGAAGACAAGGCAATTTGTCTGTTAATTGTTATTTTACAAATTTTATTATCAACAAAGTCTTTGATTCAACTAAACATGTGGTCTGGTTACATTTTTGTATTCTTCATCTCCCTCTCAACTCTGTAGTTTTGTTTTTCTTATAACGGATATTGCAAAGTATTTATTCTGTTCGCATTTAAACTCATCAACACATTCTACTTCACTTCTATTTGGAGGCCTGGGCCAGGCCTACAGAAAGAACTGAAATTAAATTTCTATAAGATCGTGTTGAAGCGGAAGGGAAGCACCGGTATCAGGCATTTTTGTAGAGGCGCTGTGAGAAAGTGTGTGGGATCTTTTAGAATTGAAAGTGAAGGCCTTCTGGGAGGAATTTTTTGCACACCTCGGTATTTCTCACACTGGGAAGAGAAGAATAAGAGTGTCGAACATCTGATATCATTTTGTGCGAGCTGCAGACAATACTTTGGGTCTTACTTCTTTTTGGATCTAACCTATATTCAGGGAGTTAAAGTGAATAATCTTAAAAACTTTTTGGGTCGTCAGACACTAATATGCCTCTCATCTTGGACCAGCGGAATGGAATATAATATGGTTTCAAAGTTCCTTAACCACATCTGTTCAATTTCACGTTCAACGATGGGGAAGGAACATGACGACCCGTGGTATCACAAGGGTAATCATTGGACTAATTGAGGCAATAGTGACAAGCACTTCTTGCTAACCTTACCTAATATCTTGATTTTCAATAACATTAAGAGCCCATTTTAAAGCGTATCCCCGTCTGGCAGTATGTGTCTCCTAAGCGTTAAATTTCATCTAGGAAGGACATGGCTATTCACCGGAGACTGGAACAACATCATACTTATCAGACAAAATGGATTAGAGGTCGCCGTGGAATTCATCTTAAATATGCCTCCTATCTTCCCAAGGAACTAGCAGCGCTACATCCGGTCGCTCATCATTTGATTCCATATTAGTGGGCTATGCCTAATTCGCATCGGAGGGGTTTCCGGCACCTCTAGACCTAGTGGTCTGATCTCCATAGGTGTTTGTTGTTATTAGACGGCTTTTGATTACAGCGTTTGCTTATATTATCGCTTACTTTATATGAAGAATCAAGCGGCACTTGGAATTAGCGCTTCCAATTCGAAAACGAAAACGGCGTTAGATTTCGTTGTTGTGAATTTAATGGTAAGAAGAAGTAAACAACGGGCTTATCATTCATGAGCATGAGCTTGGTCGATAACTTTTTATCTGACTGATGAATTTGAAAAAATACTTGAAAGTTTTTATGATTATTAATTATGATTCCCACGAGTGTAGAGGACGAGGTCGAAAGGCCTTTTACTCACTGAGTTTCTCCAGGCACCAGAAAGGCTCCGCTGCAGTCTGATTCCCACACGGAAAACCATCTGATATGCAAGGATCGAATGACGCATCGGATTAGGTTCTTGAGTAGCATTTAGTTGGGTTGTTGTTTTCGCAAATTTTCAAATTACAGGGCTATATTCAGTTATGAACAGATTCTAGGACTACAGTAGGTGAAGAGGATAACAACCTTGATCGCAGTTGGGCTTTCGGTGTAGATCTTCACGTCTCCAACATTCCGTGGTTACCTTAACTTGTACTTGAACCGTCTGTACTTTCTGTGAGATAATTAGCTAGCAGTTTGTCATACTTATTATCCCAGGATTCGTTCGGTTCTACATAATTTTTTTATTTCAAGGTCTACATTTTGCATACGAGGGCGGTCCCAAAACTAGCCGACCTAACAAAGAACAAAAAAGTTTCAACATAATCTCCTTTTAGCTCGATACACTTTTTCCAGCGATATTCAATAGATTCGATACCCTGCTTATTGTAAGAACTGTCAAACTCCTTAAAATAGCCATCAACTGCAGACTCCACCTCTTCATTGCTGCCAAATCTTTTACCACCGAGCCATTTTTTCAAGTTTGGAAATATAAAATAGTGCGAGGGAGCTAAATCTGGCAAATAAGGTGTGCGTTAAAGCAATTCGAACTTTAGTTCATTAATTTTGGCCTTTCGCTATAGTGGATGTGTGAATTGGAGCATTGCCTTGATGAAACAACACATTATTTTTCGCCAAATGCGGTATTTTCCACAATTTAATCACTTAAACGCTGCAATATATTATAATAATATTCGCCGTTGATGGGGTTTCCTTTCTGAAAGTAATCAATAAAAATTATCCCATGCGCATCCCAAAAAACATTTGCCTTGACCTCATCTGCAGATGGAACCGTCTTCGCCTTCTTTGGACACGATTCTCCCATTCCATTCCACTGCTTTGACTGTTCTTTTGTATCAGTTGTGAAGTGGTGAACCCATGTCTAATCCATGGTTATAAATCGACGCAAAAAATCGGCTTTATTGCGGTGAACATCGCCAAACACTACTGAAATATCTTCACGATGCTGTTTTTGCTCTATTGAAAGCAAACGCGGCATCCATATTGCGCACAGTTTCCTCATCTTCAAATCTTATAGCACTTTTTGAAATGCCTATCATTTCAGCTAGCTCACGCACTTTCAACCAACGATCTCCAATACCATTTTGTGGATTTCCTTAACTGTGTCTGGCGTGGACACCTCAATTGGTCGACCACTACGATATTCGTCTTGGCAGCTCGTACGGCCCCGTTTTAGCTCTGCTACCCAATATTTTCCAGTCGTAAAGGAAGGAGCAGACTCCCCCAGTGTAGAATCTAGCTCGGCTTTAATATTGCTAGGACTGAGAGACCTTTCAAATGGAAATATTGAATTACATAACGGTGAGCAGTTTTTTTTTCCATGTTTACAAATTCACTGGTATCGTTTACTTTTGATGGCTCCAATAAAAACACTAAACAACGTGGTGCCTTGAAACTTAAAAAAAGGTTGCCACTTTTCGCCACAATTTTTTTTTTCAAACAACTGGCATCGTGTATACGTCAGGTCGGCTAGTTTTGGGACCGCCTTCGTAATTTTTCTTGCCTGTTCCTCGATCTCGAACGAAAGCTGCTCACTCGAATTCGACTAAAAATGGGTGGTGGTTCTTCCAAGTCAAAAAAATTTGATTGACTGGGTGTATCTTTGATTGCAAATGACAGCACATTCGGAATAGAGAAATTTGACGTTTTGGGATGCTATTTCTTTCTACTAGAATTCGAATGAATGATTTTGTTCGACATCAAGGACCAGGCACTAATATAAAAACCGAATTTTTTTGAGTTATTTTTTGGAGATCATTTATTGAAATCTGGATAGAGTGTAAATAAATCACTGCCTTCATTTGTAAATAGGTCTATAATTCCGGAATATTTTACACAAATTTTTTAAAATTACTGTCGAAAAACTTAGAGATGTGTTTTCGGGACTCCTGTGATTGATTTTTTTTCAAATTTCATTGTCTGCATTTTACATTGACGTTAGTTATCTGTCCGTCACGTCACGTACACGTTATCGCTTTTAGCGAAAACAAACATTTCATACTCGTTTACTACGACGCAAACTGCAAAATGTTGTTTTGCAGCGATATAATAACGCGCTCTCTGCCAAACCAACCCATCTTTGTTTATCTAATAACTACTATATGGTACCCTAAGTCCGCACCGTTTCTCCTCTCTTGGGCAATTCCACCACATTTTCCAAATAACTTTGGCCATCTAAGCAGCAAATGCTATAACCATATCTTATTTTTGGTAGAGGCGATTTTGTAGTTTTGAAGCGAAGGTGGTGGTGATGTGATGGTAATGGTGGTAGCTGATGGTTGAGTTGCCTGGCTGGCAGCCGCAGCCCAAGTTGAAATGTTAGCCCTACCATACTGGGCAAATATTTAGCAATATGACAAATAAAAAATACATCAAGTTAAAGAAGAACCAGCAGAAAATGATGATGACAATGGCGAAGAAATAAAAGTTCCTGGCAATATGTACTTTGTTGTTGGTGGCTGTGCCAAGTGTGTTCGTTCGTTCCATCATTGAAACGTGCAACCCAACAGCCAGCCAAACATCTCACCAAGCAGGAGGCTATTCATCCATCCGCAGATTGGTTGTTATTCTGCCACATAATGTTTTTTTTTGTGTACGTACATATGTACGGCCATACATAGACATATTGTAGATATACATACATATTTACCAGAAATGGGTTTCTTTCTTTCTGCTTTTAAGTTACCTTATTTTTCGTTTGTGTGCCTTAAACCGACCGTTTCGTTTCTTACTCCCTGTTTAAACCACCCTTTCCCCGCCCTCAGGAAACCCAGCAATGATTTTCAGTCTTCCGCTCTTTGGCAAAGTAGTATATATCAATTTAATGAATCCCCACAAATAACATTCATTTATATTTATTTATTTGTATGTTCTTTTACTTCTTTCGTTCTTTAAATTCTTTCTTCTTCCTCTACTATAAACACATTTTGTATCTAAAAAATAATAATAACAACAACAACACCATTTACTACATAAGGGAAAATAATCGAGCGAAGGAAACTGAAAAAAAATAAAACAATTGTACATTTAATCTCTGACAATACAAAATTTATAAACTTTAATGGATTTTTTTCTTCAACTGCGCATAATGTCAGTTAAGTGTAATTATGGTGATTCTTCTTCTTTTATCACTACTATAGTTTCTCTCAGTGTACAGTAGTGGGGAAACGGAAATAGCATCTTCAACATTGTAGCTATATTGGCTGAAATAAAGTATTTCCTGTTTGTAAAGAATTTTATTCGAAAATCATTGTTTTTTTAAACAGTTTTATCGGAATATATTCGAATTGTGAGAAGTAATACGTGCAGTACTGCGAATTTATCTGGTTAGAACAAAAGCTTTGTACGCTGTGAAGAACTTAAGGATAATTTTGTGTGGGTAGAAGACAATATTTAGCTGAATGACCTTAGATTAATTTTCCAGAGCACAAATTGGTTGGCCAGGGACTGATATGCCTCCCTTCTTGGAACACCGATATGGGATATCATGTAGCTTGAACTCCCCTTGACCACATCTGGTCAATTTGTTATACCAGAACGGTCCTCATTGGACTAAGTGTGTTAATAGTGACTACCTAACGTCGAGGTAACATTCTAAAATTTCTAAAAATAACATCTAAAATTTTGTAATTAATTATTAAATTATTAATTAAAATGTTTTTAACAAGAGTATTAAAAAATAATTACATGATTTTATTTCATTACCTGTAGGGATACACACAAATTTCCTTTTTAATTCGGAAGAAATTTTCCAGAAGGAAAATATCCATGAATTGTAAAGATCGCTTTTGCAAAAGAATTGCTAAAGTATGTATTTTCTAAGAATATTCATTGTGCAAAATTATATTTCAGTAGCGTCAAAATATTCTTGTGATGACGGTGTCAAAATTTGCTATTGACAAAAATTGAATTGAACCGAATATTTTGAATCGACTACAATTTTGACATTAGCGTGGTGAATATTTATTGTCAACATTTTCAATAGCCCCAGGGCTACTCTAAACTTTGGCAAGTAGTCTAAATTCGGACGTTTGAAACAGTAAATAATTCAAAATGTCTGCAAAAAAAAAAACAACGTGCACGTACATATAAAGACGGTGTTAAGAAATATGTAACTTAACTTAATATGGTATTATTTTACAGCAAAAATTAAAATTTTTCTCGCCATAACTTTTTTTTTCACCATAGTACTTTGATACCGATTCACACAGGCCCTATCAAAGCAGCTGGAAATGGTAGAAGCACGACTACAAAAATTGCAACAAGCAACAACAATTGGCATTCTGTTTTTGTTTGGTGCGTAGTTTATTTCTACAGGGTGATTCAGGAAGTTCCGGACAAATTTCTCCAGCGTATTTCTTGGCTCATTTCATGAAGAAAAGTCCACTAGGACCATGTCCGAAAATGCAAGGCTGCGAAATGGCAGCGGGTTCAAAATTTTCGGATTGTCGGTCGGAGGGTAAAGTTGCTAACTTCTGAGCCAGTGGTCGGCTTGTTGGAAAGGTCTTTAAGAGGGCTTTTAGAATTAATTAAAAAAGAAGTAGAAAAAAGTCAAATGGCCGAGATACAGAGCTTTCGGAAAAAAATGGAAAAAAAATTCACATAACCTCAATTTGCTCAGCCAGATGGCAGGTAACTTATGTTTTTTTTCTGTTGAAAGATAGCCATACCTCTTACCTTTCCAAAATCACCTAAACGAAGCCCAGAGGTCTTACCGTTCCAAAGTTATGACCATTTTACTGAAATGCAAAAATGTTTGTTTTTGTTTTTGGAAGCGAAATAACAGCACACATTTATTTGTTTACGCTAATCTCTGCAGTTTCGAGTATTTTGTAACTCCACCTGGTGTAAGGTAATTTTAAATTTAATTGATCTCATTTCCACAAACCTACGATGAAGAGTGTGAAATGAAACGTCAGATGAGAGAATAAGTTTATCTATGTATGTGTTATTCTATGATGAGATTACTCTATGATGCAGACACTAAAATTAAACAAAAAAAGTACAAAATACATTTTAATTTGATAGTTGGGGACCACAACGATGTATGGAAAGAAATCAGCTGTTCTAATAACACCACCTGGTATGAATACTTCTTTGCGAACCATTAGACAAACTAACCATTTAGATTATGCTTGTCAGGCTGCAATT
Organism: Phaonia tiefii; assembly: GCA_963931995.1. Taxonomy (NCBI): domain Eukaryota; kingdom Metazoa; phylum Arthropoda; class Insecta; order Diptera; family Muscidae; genus Phaonia; species Phaonia tiefii. The sequence goes on from OZ008368.1 coordinate 296,810,801, forward strand.
ATCACGCTATTCTCTTTTAAAAAGCCTACGTAAATTACATTACATTACATTCTGCGATTTGGCTTGCAACCACCCCTGCATTTTTTGACGGTTAATCGGTTGATCTCCCTCATTCTTACATTCGTAAAAATTTGAAAAAGTGGTCTATTCTAATTAAATTTATTAAAAATTGGAAATTCTCTGTGTTGAATTCGTTGTCTTAAATTCCTAAAAGTTCTAAAAGTCGTGTATTATCAGTTAATTCATTAAAAATTAAATATTTGTACCGAAACAAAATGGCAGAAATACGAAAGTGAAGAAAGAGAAACGTCAAACTCCCCACAAATTTTCGTATCGTGCGTGAAAGTCTACCCCGCCAGCAACACCACTCCTCTCTCCCACAAAACGTGTTAGGCATGCGTCGAACACGCCCGTGAAAGCCATAGTGTAATGATGCTCAAAGATAATACAACAACCATACATGGTGCATTCGATAATTCAACATTTTCACCAGAGAGAGAGCGAAGAATGTTTCCGTGCAACAACTTGTCACTCGGATACGAGGAAAAATCGCTCAAAAGTCAATTTTATTTTGATGCTTGAATTTGAAAATTAAAATTCTGATAATAAAACGAATACGGCTTTTGATATTTTTCACAACACAAGAAGACAAAGCCATGGTTAAACTGTGTTTAAACCAATTTCGGAAATTACCTATTTGCAAAATTTTTTCGCCAGCTAAAAAATTACACTTGCCTTTCAAATCTCCATCACATGTATTTCAGCATCTAGTGGTTTCTACTATCTTCCGTTTCTACTTCCGTCCGTTCCATTTTTTCAAATCAAAATTAACTGTACACGTTTGCGCTATTCAAAAAGCGTCAATGCTGTGCCATTTACATGGCTTTTACATGATTCTTATAGCTCATTCGCACTACAAAATATGTTCCCGATTTCGTATCAAATGTCCAAACAAAATCCGAAGTGTTCGCATTGGGATTTTTCCTGATTTGATTGAAAGTCAAGGCGCATTGACGAGGTAGTATTACTACGACAATAAACACACCAAGCCGACAACAATCGGCATTTTGCTTTATCTGGTATTTTTCCACTATCAAGTTCAACACAAATGTATTCCAGGAATAAAAGTAAACAAAACAGTATAAAAAATATGTTTGAGAAACAATAAATACCTAAGCAATGCAATAAATAAATGAGTCGGGTATTCTAGTGGTACCACCACATCGATGCGCCGTCATGAAATGGTTGTAAACAAACGTACTATTCGTTCGTAGTGGGGAGATAAAACAGCGTTGCATAAAGCAAATCAACCATTTGTTTCCCTGATTCCTATACTAATAAGAAAAATACCCGATTTGTCATCTGTCAAAACTTATGGGAAATCAAGCAAATTTTCCTGATCTCTGCTTGAAATCAAGAAAATCGCTATCAGTGCGAATGCTGTATTATAGTCGCGATTTTGTATTGCCTCTGCATAATCGGGTTGGCATGAGAAGCCCGGTATTCAGTTTTTATGAAATTTTGATTTCCATAAGAAGTACGTGTATAAAAAATAACGAAGATTTTATGAACTGAAAATTTCGCTCAATTTTCATTTGCTTGGTACTCAGCTCTTTCCGAAGTTTTCGTAGGCAAAATCAAGTACAGGGTTGTTACGCTAAACGTATTTCATACGAAAACAATTGTTTGATGATTGTTTGGGTACGGAATTGTGACATTTCGATTATTTTAGTAAACAAAAGTAATACCACATGCGTTAAAAATAAAATGGAGTGCTGGGATGAATTATTAATGAAATATTTGCAAGTTAAATCACAGATATGTGGCAACTCTCTGTAACAAAACTTTCCGTTTAGAGATAATTTCTTACGAAAATTTTAAATTACTCGAGTGTGTCGCCGTCACTAAGCGATGTGGCGTCGTCGAAAGATATGTAAGGTGGTGGCCAAAGCAGGTGTCGTACTAATGTTCTCATGTACAAGAGACGCACACACTAACCATTGCACCACTGACGTCCACTTCTTCAATTTCTATAGTTTACAAAAAATTTCGCCACTGATTAGCTACAGAACCGGAACGACTGCTTCAGATTCTTAGTGACTGTTTCTAGATGTCGAACGAAGCTTTCGCCCCCATCTTGTCATTTCAAGTCGAACGAAAACTTGACATTTTTCTATATCGGGTTTTCAGTCATGTGCGATCGCATTCAAAATCAAACGAACAAAACCCTTTGACTGGAGGAGGGCCCAATTTCTTGTCGATTTTGAGTGACAGGATTTCGCTCGAGTTATAGGAACAGAGCATTACACAAATTATTTTGTTAAAAGTTTACAGTTATCATTTTTATTAATTATTTATCTGAAGGAAAGTTTACATTATCAGATTTATCTGACAAAAAATGTCAGATAAAGTGCTTGGGTTTCAAAACCGTTTGAATATTTGTTGTTATTGATAAAAAAAAAACAAACCAAATGGGGATGGAAGACCCAGCGGAGAGAAAAAAGAGAAGTAATGTGGAAAAGCCAAAATTTTTGCAGAACAGAATAAAACAAGCTAAACTAATTTTTCGACGACTTTGTTTACAGAGACGCTTAAAATCGCTTATCTCTCTGTACAAATAAAATAAAATAAAAAGACGGACCTAATATTTCGCCGGTACCTTATTTTCGCTTTAATTGAAGTATAATAGAACTGTTGCAAACCCAACGAGTAGTTGTGTACTCAGCGACTTTTTACCTCAAATGAAGTCTGTCGGATAATACGTTTAGTGAGCACAAAAAATCGATATATTTTCGGATAAAACAGATAATGTTAAGGAACCACGATTATATTATACGCTTTAAGCGAATCACGGACTTGTCATTCTTGAGCATGAACAACAGTTATCGTTGATGTTTATTGTCGGTTTACCGACCTTCTTGACACCATATATGAATGTAATCGAAGCTGTTAGTTTCACTATCATGTCTACAAAATTTGTTGCTAATATTTTTTTCGAACTCATCAGCCAGCTCAAGCTCGTTAATGACAAGTCTGTGGTTGGCTTTAATTTGAGGCGAAACAAGAAAATATAAATCGATAACTCGTTTAGTGGATGAGATATCGTAAGTTTGAGGTTAAATTAATTTGACTTCGGCTGCGACTTTGAAAATAAAACTTTGTGCAGGACCGGTGGTGTCTAGAAAAACTTTTACGTGCCCTTTATTCTAAAGCCATGCTCACGTACACCGAGATTTTGTAGTTTTCTGCATTTTATTTCTATAAATAGCTGATTTTCGTACGACATAGGATTAACGATTGGATTAAAACTCACAGTCGCTGGACGAAGCCCGTTAAGCCACCACACTAACAGAAATTTTTGGATTGTAATCTTGAAAACTTCAACATCGCGGTGTACCTGACATCGGAATTATTGATTTTCCAATTTTAGCTTTCGATAACACGAAATTTAAACAAGCTATCGAACATTTTTATTTAATTTGTTCGATCTTCAAGTTCTATTTAAATATAAATTTTAATAGAATATATGGCAAAAATGCAGTTGGCCGGGCCCGGCTCAAAAAATACTGAAACTCGAGTAAAATATGGCAATTTCAGAAACCAAAAATGTTTTTAACGTTTGGACCCATGGGGCCTCTTTTGTGCAAAAACGGGTGCACCTAGGTACATCTACGAACAAGCAAGTGTGGGTAATCAAATTAAAAAAAAAAACAAAATACCGGGTCTGGTGAAATTAGAAACTCCAAATAAGAAATAAAACATAATGCAAATTTGTTTGAAAAATTTAACCGATTACGGGTCTTCACAAAGGGAAGAGTTTGGCTATTTCTTTAAAAAAAGTATTTTTCTTTTTAAAAAAATTTAATTTTTTTTTAAGACATCGCGCGACTTTTTTTTGGGGCCGGTCCGGCCAAGTGTATTTTACAAAAATATATTTATAAAGAAGTGCTCTGAAACTGATTATAATGGTGATGTTTGGGAATATAGCTATTTCAATGTCCACCAAGAGATATCATCAACTCCCTCTTCCACAAGTATTTAGGTGTATCGTCACACATAGGGATACACAAAATCTAACTTAGCGATACATAATTGTGCGACCTTTGTTTCGCATATTTTTCGGGTTTCTACAATAGAACGCCATTTAGTGTGAAAATTATCTATTATTTAAAACAGACATAGCAAAACTTTTATTTCAGAAAAAGTGGTCAGATTCTCTGCAGTTAGTAAATTTTCATTTCATTTCTATATTTAACGTGAGATATTAATACTGTGGTGCCTTAATGGTAAGCAGCACCTCTAATTAGCAAAACCATTCTCGAACTCTCTGACAAGTTCATAATTGGATTACAGAATTTGAATTGATACTATCGATAGATCGTCAATTTTGTGTATAACCCTCCAATGAATTTTACATGTCCGAAGTGCAACAAACGACGATTCATAAGTATTAACACTAAAAGTCGTTATTGCAATAACAAGAGCATTACGCTTTATTACTTCTTCTTTTGTTGGTTCAGATCGTTGGTCACAAATTATTAAACTAACTTTCGTTAATAGCATTAACATTTTCCACTATAAAAAATCATTATTTCCTTGGCCCCATTAGAATTTTATATTTATGAACTCATCGTTTCGTCGCTTATCTATTGAATTCGCCATCAGGGAGCAACATTCTCAGAGTTGATATAAGAACATTCTCAGCCAGACAGTTTTTTTTTACTGTGGTAGCAATCGCAGCCATCTTTTTTTTTATAGAAATTGCTTGATCTGACTTTTGGGAAATAATTCTTGAACTTCCAAATTTGACTGCAATTTATTTTCTCTCCCAGTAATAAATTTTGAAGAATTTTTGTTTTTTATAAAAAAATTCAGTTTTCTTCAGTGCTTGAATAACTGTGCTTATGAATAACTATCACAGCATGTTCTTCAGGCTGCAGCAATTCGAAGACAATCTGTATTTTTTTCATAATTTTCGTGAATTTCAGAAACTTCGAATGAGCCGATTCAGCTTTAATACATTTTGCCATGTGGAATATATTCGTTTTCCCGAAGAAGTTGCAACATATGAGAGCTGGAAAACAGTTTCGTTTCACATTCCATTACTTGGACGCCCAAAAAGTTAGTTTTTTTGACATTCAATTCTTTGGAGTAAATTTTGCAAATAAAAATTTTGTAAATCCCAACTTCCTAATGAAAAACAATGTGAGCTCGACAACAGCAGTCGCACAACTGAAATCAATTTCACAAATGAAATGCAATGAAGCCTCAAGACGGCGACTAGCAACCGAAAACTTTTGGTTTAGTTTGTGGAGAGAATCACGGGTGGAGGGCTGAACGAAGTCATCAACAGAAAGACAAACGCCGCTTGAACATCAGCACATAATGAAAACAACTGAAAAATCCGCACCTATTTATGAAAAGAAATACATACACACACGAAAGGCAAGAAACTACAAAAACTCAGAAACGAAATGCGGCTTGTGCAATGCACACACACACGCCCCTACACACAAATCTAGAGAAACAGAGCACAAGGAGGAATGCGAAAAACAAAAAGAAAAAAACAAAAACCTTTGCAAAAGAAGCCCCTCATCTCAAACACAACACATTATTGCATACATTTGTATATGAGAGCAAGAGAGAAAAGATGTTGGCCTGATGGTTTACAACGGGCTAGAAAGAGTTGGCACTTTGCGAACAAACAAATGAGTGTTATTGTTGCTGTGTAGCCCAGAGTTTGCGCGTTGCGAAAACTACAAAAATGCTTTGCTTTATGAGGAAAGCTACAATTTTTGTCGGTAGGGCGTGTGTGTGTGTGTATGTAGACTTTGTAGTAAAGTAAAGCGGCACAAACAAATATTTCTCACACGATTCCAAAGGGAATTGAAGAGAAGGGTGGATGGACGATGGTTGGTTGGAGGGTCGGTTGGCTGATTGGGATTTTACTCATGTGTGGATTGTTGTGTTTTTGCGCCTTTGTCTGTACATTATGTAGTTGTGGTCGTGTGGTAATTGATGTTGTCGGCATTGTTGTTGATATTGCTGCTGCGTTTTATATAACGTTAACGTCACTTTGGTTTGTCGCTGCTAGCCTGCTTTTAACTGCCAGCAAGCAAGCCTAAACGTGCTAACTGCCTTTCGAATCGATAATACTTTTTTTTTAGTTCGTTGTTATTTTTTTTTCTTGGTTATTCTTTTTCTGTATTATTCTTTAGTTTACTTTATTGTTATTACCAGTTAGTTCAGCAACGTCCCTCCCCTCCCTTCCCCAAATTACCCTTGTCCGGCAATCATTCTGATACTCCCCCAAAACAGCATACATAAATAAATTTGTACATAGTACCCCCAAAAAGGCCCATTAAAAGCAACCCTTCATTTGGTCACCGTTGATTTCATTGAAGTTTATAATGGTGCTATTTTTATGTATGACCACATATATATGTACATACATATACGTATGTATGTATGTATATATATTTTGTTATATCCTAGATTCCTATATAACAGATCCATTCAATAAACATAAGTATATAGGACTTATCAGTGTTGATGATTCAGTAGTTAATTTGGCTGGGGAAAAAAAGTAGTCGCCAAATTGAATTGAGTTTTTGAAATTCCGATAATTTCTAAATTATATTATTGCTTGCCGAGAGATAACCGACCAACTTGTAGACTAAAGCTACGCGAAAGCCGTTCTTCTGGGCGGCGAAATGGAAGTCAAATTTATTATCACGCCATTAAGGTTTATGCTATTTTTTTTTGCTGATTTTTGTACCGTAAAAACTGAAAATCTCTCGGTAAACTGAAATCTCGACAACTACGTAATCGTTGTATTCCGGAACGACACCTTCTACGCAATAGGCGGTTTTTTGTGTTTTCGAGATTTCAGCAATTAACAGCTGATATTTTGAAAAACAAACACAGATGTTAGACGTGACAAAATATTAAAGATCCTACAGAAAATCTCTCATGTAGCTAGTTGATTTATTATATTAACCTAAATGCAGTGAATAAAAATCATACACTCGTATCTTATTTACATATGTATATAAATTTGTCCAAAACAAACCAATTGAAGTTTAAAAGTAATTTTTATTTCAGTTGTTAACAGGAAATATAAACACTAAAATTAGGGACCAGATTAATCGGCATCCTGATAAATCAACTAATTGATTAATCAAACATTTTGATTAATCTACATTCATCTTCATTTTGATTAATCAGTATTCATGATTAATCAAAAAATTGGTTAATCAGAAGTATCAGTAAATGAGTAGTTCATGTTTTAATTTTTTTTCAGTTTGTATTTTTTCAAAATTAAAAAAAATTTCATTTTAGATTTAAATTTTTCCAATTTTTAGATTTAAATGAATTGTTCCAAAATGATGAATCAATATTCAAATTAATTGATTAATCATAGTTTTGATTAATCAAAATATTATCACGATATCGATTAATCAAAATTTTAATTAATCGATTACACTCACATCCCTAATTAAAATGTATTCATTTAAAAAATATGGAAAAAATTTAAGAAAATAATTTTCAGTATTTGAATCTCACAATGAAAATAATACACTGTCAAAAAATCATCGGTAATGCTAATATACAGGGTGATTCAGGAAGTTCCGGACAAATTTCTCCAGCGTATTCCTTGGCTCATTTCATGAAGAAAAGTCCACTAGGACCATGTCCGAAAATGCAAGGGTGCGAAATGGGAGCGGGTTCAAAATTTTCGGATTGGGGGTAGTAGGGTAAAGTTGTTAACTTCTGAGCCAGTGGTCGGATTGGATTGGGCTTGTTGGAAAGGTGTTTAAGAGCCCTTTCAGAATCACAAAAAAAAGTAGAAAAAAGTCAAATCGCCGAGATACAGAGCTTTCGGAAAAAAAATAGAAACACATTTCACATAACCTCAATTTGCTCAGCCAGATGCCAGGTATCTTATGTTTGTTGAAAGATAGCCATACCTCTTACCTTTCCAAAATGACCTAAACGAAGCCCAGAGGTCTTACCGTTCCAAAGTTATGACCATTTCTGAAAATTTCAATAAAATAAAATCTTAAACGTGTTAATTTACAAAAACAAATAAATGTGTGCTGTTATTTCGCTTCCAAAAACAAAAACAAACATTTATGCATGGTCATAACTTTGAAACGCCTCCGAAAGCTCTGTATCTCGGCGATTTGACTTTTTCCTACATTTATTGATTCTGAAAGGCCTCGTAAAGACCTTTCCAACAAGCCCCAAAACAAAAAAATCCGACCACTGGCTCAGAAGTTAACAACTTTACCCTCCAACCGCCAATCCGAAAATTTTAAACCCGCTGCCATTTCGCACCCTTGCATTTTCGGACATGGTCCTAGTGGACTTTTCTTCATGCAATGAGCCAAGGAATACGCTGGAGAAATTTCTCCGGAACTTCCTGAATCACCCTGTATAATAAGGTTATTAATTAGTGGCTGTCGGTGGTGCAATGGTTAGTGTGCGCGCCTCTTGTACTTGAGATCCTGGGTTCGATCCGTGCTCTGACCACATAAAATTGCCTTTGACGGCGGTCACCTCGCATAGTGACGGCGATACTATCGAGTATTTAGCCATGAAAAAGCTGTTCGGAACCGGAGTAAAACTGTAGGTCCCAATCAGTGAGTATAAAATTAAGATTCCCAACTTCTGACGTGTACATGCGACCCCAAACCATGACGTGTCCTCCTCCGTTGCCCTCATGTCCTGCAATTTAAGGTCTTAGCCCTGGTTTCTCCACCCATTAACGCGTACATCAGACCCAAATCAATTAAATTCCCACTCGTCGGTGAACAAAACATACCCAAGAATCCAACATCCTCGTCCTCACAGTCCCCTGCGAATATTCACCGAACCGATATATTCCCCGTGGATAAGTGGCCCACAACTGGCAACTCGTCCATTCAATTCATTTTCCCTGAGGATACGGTGAATTGTTTCCGCATTAGCCTTCCCTAAATGATCCTCCACCGCATTTTTAACAATTTGAGGCAGCACTCGAACAAACCATCGTCCAACAGCATTATGAAATATTCCCCGGTTGCTCGTCCTAATCTAATCCTCCACTGTACCATCAATTTCATAACGCTGAATTCTGCCCGGATAATAGCACGAACCCGATTCAATAACCCTGTAATATACCCATAACATTCCCCAGACTCGTGGTGAGAAATTGCAATTTCGCATCAGGCGAGCATTTCGCCCCTCTGGACCCACTCCAGCCATGCACTATTTCCGAAATACCAAAAAAAAGACCCAAAAGAAGACCCGCAATGATCCATACCAACAGTAAACTCACCACGATAGTGGATACACGCGCACGAGTATTCAACAACTCCAAATAAAATGTGATGTATGATATTTACTGTGACCTTCAAATACTGGTTACAATATTTACTTAAGTTTGTATATTATTAATAAATTTTTAAGTTAGTTAGTTTGAAAAAGAGGGGTGCGGTACAGAAATTACTTTGATCCGTCCCATGCCTGTAAACATACAATTAAGCCGCTGATTCAATCTATCGTGCGCTCTCAATTTGCCCTACTAAGGCGCCTTCATAGGAATTCGATGCTATGCAAGAAGTTCCTCAGAAAGTTATAGACTATTCCCTTAAGATTGGTTATGTCCGGTATTGTACTGTACGAGAGATACCCGGATGTGGCTTGTGTGAAAACCGGTCATTGACAGAGAACATACATCGTCTCATCGTCCTTCCTACACGCTCTGCTTTCACTATATGCCACTTGTCCAATACGGTATGGTGGGCTCGTAATCCCGAGTGTCCTGATAAGACTTCCATCATTTTGCTCATTTCAGACTTCAGCACGCTTTTTGTTTTCAACCCATCGGGTCTTCCCATATGATCCTAGCCACTGTTCCCTGATTCCACAGGGCTATGTGACCGATTCCGCCTATTGGCTCAACTCAGTTTTCGTCTCCCCGAAAGTTTTCGAGCTCTGCAGGCACACCATATGAAGTTATCCGGCTTTTGTTGCCAGGATGTTAGCATGATCTTTACCTATTACTCCGCACCCAGATGAAGTTCGTCAAGCACCGCTCTAGATTTGACTTTTCCGATGATATTGCCTTCATTGACATCTGGATATCCGTGAAGACATTCACGTCCGTTAGGCTCATAGAGTCATTTAATGCATTCGGTAATCGCCCGAACTTCCGCTTGAAAGTTCGTCTGTGATCCGGAAGTCCTAGGTAGGTTTCGGTTGCCGGATTCTTAATGAAAAATTCTAGACCTGTTCTTTCCCGTAGCTTTGAGCTGGTTCCATTTTGACATTTGTGTCAGGGTCCTATCCTGCCAAACGCCCCTAGATGTTCGCCGTAATCCTTTGTTCGGATTCACTCGCGTTTTGCCCTTAACCGGCGAAGGCCTCCATTATTCGTTGGTGTTTCGACTTATGATCCCTGTTGATCCATTTACATATCGCCTGTAGGCATTTTACCACAAGGGTAGCCTCGTATTTGACCCTAAGCCCAATTGGCTGGATACATAAATCAGTCTCCATAGCCCTTCTCGGGGTTGTTCTCATAGCACCGCTGATTATAACGCAGCACATACGTTGAACCTAGTGCAATATTGCATTTCTTCTCAACTGCCGTCCACCTATGTACATACATATATTACGGAAGTATTTTTTAGTACTGGTCTAATTGCGCTTCTGTAGAGCACATGTGCCATTAATATTATAAGTACTTACATATATGTAACGGGTGGTCCAAATATCTTAAAAATTAAATAAGATGATTTGGATATTAGTGGCGCTGCGAAATAACACCCACTGGAAATAACCCCCAATGAAATAAAGCCCAATGAAATAACCCCCACTAAAAATGAAATAACTCCCAAATCGAAAAATGAAATAACCCCCACTATAAGTGAAATAACTCCCAATATGAAAATGAAATAAGTCCCACTAGTGGTTCTATTATCGCTTCGAAATGAAATAACCCCTACTAGAAATGAAATAATACCCAATTTAAATAATAGCAAATGGCTGCATGAAATAACCCCCAAATCAAAAATGAAATAACCCCCAAATTTGTTCCATACATTTTTGTTCAATGGCTACAGAAATAAAATTCGAAATAATCGCCGGGAAAAGGAGGAGCAGCAAGTTGCTGTACACTCTGACGGACAAACAGTTTTTCGCGAAGAGGTCGTCAAAGAATAATAAAACTTATTACACTTGCTACGTTGAAAAATGTACCGCTCGCGTAGTGGTCGAAGACAATGTATGTGTGAAGTGCTCAAAAACTGGCCATAACCACCCTAACCAGGAAGATTTCTATAAAGAGCTCACGGCTCTCCGCAGCATTAAAATAGCGTGTTTAGAGTCAGCAAATATCATTGGAGAAGTCAGCGCCTTAAGTGGCATAAGGAATATTTTTGAAAATATATCATCAAGGTAATAACATAAAATTAGACGTCTGCATTCATTTGTTAACGCATGGTTTTCTTTTCTGTTCTTTAAGCAATCAAAATGCCACCTCAAACCTCAATTTCAATCAGATGAGGCGTGGCTTGCAATATATTGCCAACAAAAACTTTGTTGCATCACCCAAGACTGCAGAGGCTGTCCTTGAGGCTTTTCAAACTGAGAGTATTTACAAGAAGTTCGGTGTATCACTCCATGAGAATAACGAAGAAACACCATTTTTCAAAACATGTCATATTGATGATGAATTTGCTTACTGCATTTTCGCGTCCGATAAAATAGTTAAACTAATAAGGGAAAATTTGATCGCGCGATTTTTTAAAATAATTTTTCGCCTGCGGCGCATTCTTCTCCACTATTTATGTAAGTAGCCAATCTCTTACCTTTTGGAAATACTCTATGTGCACCACAACAAGCTGCTTGAAGCAGCCAAAAGGTACACAAGCAAATGTGCCGTCGATTAGAATTGTCCTTC